>PVLA01001411.1:0-17829 GCA_004027455.1 Hydrochoerus hydrochaeris | reverse complement strand
CCTCCTGCCTTGGCTTTGCTGCTTAGAATTGCCTTTGCTATTCTAGGTCTCTTCTGGTTCCAGATGAATTTTAGGAGTGATTTCTCTAGATCTATGAAGTCTGTTAGTGGTATTTTCATTGGGATTACATTGAATGTGTATAACAATTTTGGGATAATGGCCATTTTCACAATATTTATTCTTCTGATCCATGAACAAGTGATGACTTTCAATATTCTGAGGTCCTCTTCGATGTCTTTTTTCAGGATATAATAATTTTCCCTGTAGAACTCTTTTACATCTTTTGTTAGATTATTTCCTAAGTATTTTATTTTTTTGGATGCTAGTGTGTAGGGTGTGGCTTCTCTTATTTCTGTCTTGGTGATTTTGTTAGTGTATAAGAATGCTCTTGATTTTTGAGTATTGACTTTGTATCCAGCTACATTGTGGAATTTATTTATTATATCTAGGAGTCTTTCAATGGAGTTTGGGGTCTTCTATGTAGAGTATCATGTCATCTGCAAATAAAAATAGTTTAACTTCATATTTTCATATTTTTTCATATTTTTTATGCAAATAATGATAATTTAACTTCTTATTTTCCTATCTTTACTCCTTTTATTTTCTCTCTTGTCTAATTGCTCTGGCTAGTATTTCCAGTACTATGTTGAATAGGAGCAGTGATAAGGGACATCCTTGTTGTGTGCCTGATTTCAAGATAAAGGCTTTCAGTTTTTGGCCATTTAATATGACACTGGCTGTTGGTTTGTCATAGATGGCCTTTATCATATTGAGGTAAAGACCATCTATTCCAATTCTCTGTAAAGTTGTTATCATGAATGGGTGTTGGATCTTATCAAAAGCTTTTTCTGCATCTATAGAAATGATCATGTGATTCTTACTTTTGGCCTGGAATGAATCCCACTTGGTCATGGTGTATAATCTTCTTGATGATTTTCTCCATCCTGTTTGCCAATGTTTTATTGAGAATTTTTGCATCTATGTTCATTAGGGAGATTGGCCCGTAGTTCTCTTTTTTAGTTGGGTCTCTCTCAGGTTTTGGTACTAGAGTGATATTTGCTTTTGGGAATGACTTATGGAGAATTGCTTCCCTTTTGATTTGATTGAAGAGTTTGAGGAGTGTTGGCATTAAGTCTTCTTTTTATTTCTTGTAGAATTCCGCAGAGAATCTGTCTGGGCCTGGGCTCTTCTTTGTTGGTAAGGACTTTATTACATTTTCAATTTCGTTGATAGAAATTGGGTTATTCAGCAGTTTTACATCTTCCTGATCTAGCTTTGGTGGTTCATATGTTTCTAGGAATCTGTCCATTTCTTCTGTGTTATTGAACCTATAAGAGTAGAGGTTTTCCAAATAGGTGTTGATGATCTTATGTATTTCCACAGAGTTGGTACTTATTTCACCTTTTTCATTTTGTATTGCATGAATTTGAGTCTTTTCTTTCCATTTTAAAATTAGGTTGGGTAGAAGCTCATCAATTTTATTTATTCTTTCAAACAACCAACTCTTCAATTCATTTGTTCTTTGTATTGTTTTTTTAGTCTCTATTGCATTAATTTCTGCTCTGATCCTTATAATTTCCTCCCTTCTTTTGACTTTGGGCTTGGCTTACTCTTCTTTTTCTAGCTGCTTGAGGTGTAGTATGAGGTTGTTTATTTGTGTTCATTCTGTTTTCCTAATATGGGAACTCAGTGCAATAAATTTTCCTTTGAGGACAGCTTTCATTGCATCCCACAGATTCCAGTAAGTTGTATTTGTATATTTGTTTGCTTGTAGAAATTGTTTGATTTCTGCTTTAATTTCCCCTGTGACCCACTGATTGCTTGAGTGTATTATTTAATTTCCATGTGTTTGTGGGGTTTTTGCAATTTCTTTTATCACTAATTTCTAGTGTCATGGTGCTGTGGTCCGATAACATGCATGGGATAATTAATTTTAATTCTTTTGCATTTACTTAAATATGTTCTGTGGGTTAGTATATGGTCTTTAGAGAATGTCCCATGTACTGGTGAGAAGAATGTATATTCTGATGTTGTTTGATGGAACACTCTGTATATGTTTATCAAGTCAATTTGTTCACAGGTATGATTCAGTTCTGTTATTTCTTTGCTGATTTTCTGTCTAGTTGATCTGTCCCTTTGTGTCAATGGTGTGTTAAGGTCTCCTGTTATAATTGTGTTATTGTTTATTTGAGTTTTCATTTATGTTAATACTTGCTTTGTATAGGTGGGTGTTCTGGAATTTGGTGCATATATATTTAAGATTGTTATTGCTTCCTCTTGAATTTTTCCCCTAACTAGTATGTAGTGACCTTCTTTATCTCTTAGGATAATTCTTGCTTTGAAGTTCACATTGTTTGCAAACAAAATTGCTACTCTTGCTTTTTTTTTGAGTTCCTGTTACATGAAGTATTGTTTTCCATCCTTGTACTTTCAGTCTATTAGCTTCCTTTTGGTTTAGGTGGGTTTCTTGTAGACAGCTTATGGTTGGATATTGTTTCTTAATCCATTCTGCCAGTCTCTTTCTTTTAATTGGTGAGTTGAGGCCATTTACATTAATGGTTATAACTGTTATGTGTTGTTTTATTGTTGACATGTTATTTTTCTGGTGTTCCGTCTTTACTTTTCCATTCTGTTTAATTGTCTCTCTTGCTTAGTGGTTTTTTCCTATGTGTATGTAGAATGTCTTTGAGTATTCTTTGCAGGGTTTCTTTGGTGATCATGAAGTTCTTCAGCTGTTCTTTGTCATGGAAATGTCTTATTTCTCCATCCATTTTGAATGGACTGTTTTGCAGGGTACATCAGTCTGGATTGCAAGTGATTTTCTTTTAGGATATGAAATACTTCATTTCATGCTCTTCTTTTTTTATTTAAATGAAAAAAAAGCATGCAAAGGGTAGAGATAATACAGAATTCCAAAAAAAAGATAAATAATAAGAAATCACTAGTTAATAAATTACATATTATCCCTTAGAAATAGTTGTTCAAGTTACAAAATTAAAGCATACAAAGTAGAGAGTCAAACAGTGATAGTTTAAACAGCTATGCATGCATGAATCTCTACATGTATTTCTATCCTTTCTGTATTAGAGGGAAAGACAAAACTTAGCAAGACAAAACAAAACAAATTCCTATAAAAACATGAAACCAAAAAGTCATATAAAACCACAGTACAAGGTGATTTACAATAATTACTGTGTTGTTTCTTATTATCTTCAATAGAATGTCTATATCATCAGGCATAATTGAATATAGCAGTTATATATAATTGAGTAAAGCAGTAAATAACAATATTAGTAAAAATAAAACATTTTAGACAGTATAAAACTTCAAAGACAGGTAACAATCAAACCATAGTGTATATACTAGTGGATCTTGTCATCTTAAGTGCAGTTGCCTATACTCTCAGACTTGATACTATCAATCATAACAGCTTTGAATAAAATCTATCAATACAAAACAATGATCTAACAAGCCAGTTTTGATTATGATCAGTCATGGTAAAACAGTGTAGGTTTTACAGAGCTTTAGATTAAGTTAATAGGAAATTAAGGATGATTACTGTACTATATCCTGTTATTTTTGGGATTGCTGTCTGTGCCCTCAAACCTAGTATAGGTAGAATGACTGGAACAGAATATAATACATCTAAGCAGAGTAGTGTGAGTAATGGGGGTTTTAAATCCTGGTGCAATATTAATATATAGTGTATCAAGGCCATCTATGTTAGAGTGTCTAGTTATCCTTCTCTGCCTTATTTCTGCTATGGTACTTTTCTGCCTTTGTCTAGTTTTCTCCTTCATTCTACTTCCTGCCCCACTCACTGAGGCCTTTCAGCCACTGTTCCTAAAATCCTGGTATTTTTTTTTCTCTCTCTAGTATGTCCTTCAGTATTCCCTGTAGCGTTGGATTGGTGGTCAAAAACTCCCCCCATTCCTCTTTGTCATAGAAGCATCTTGTTTCTCCATTAATTTCTAATGACAGCTTTGCAGGGTACATCAATCTGGGCTGGAGGTTATTTTCTTTCATGGCTTGAAATACTTCACCCCAAGCTCTTCTTGATCTGATGGTCTGTTGAGAAGTCAGTTGTGATTCTGATGGGCTTACCTCTATAGGTAATCTGTTTCTTTTCTCTGTTGGCTTTTAATATTCTGTTTTTATGTTGAATTTCTGGTATCTTGATCATTATATGTCTGAGTGTAGATCTGTTTTGATTGTAGGTGGCTGGAGTTCTGTATGCCTCACATAACCAAATGTCATTTTCTTTTCCCATGCTTGGGAAGTTTTCCTTAATTATTTCCATGAATAGCCTTTGTAATTTGCCTGTATGTATTCATGCTTCTTTGTTCATGTTTTTTATTCTTAAATTGTAGATTCTCTTGTCATCGTCTAGCCTTTGTATTGTTACTGCCTGTTTCCTTATTATTTTAAAGAGATCTTTCCTTTCATGATCGCACACTGCAAACTTGTCTTCAAGTTTTGATAGTCTACCCTTAGTTTCTTTCCATTGAGTTTTTAATTTCCTGGTAGTCTCTTTGAATCTGCTTCATGTATTCTATATTTTCTTTATATTCTTTATCAAATGTTTCTCCCCTTTTTTTGTGTTCCTCCCTTCTTCCATCTGTATCATCCTGAGAGATGCTTCCTGAGAGCATTTCTTTTATTACTCTACTCATATCCTGCTTTACCTGATTTAATATTTCAGTTTTGAGCTCATCTACAAGGTCCTGAAGAGATCTCTTAATGTCCATTGAAGCCATGGCTGATGTTGTGTGTTTGCTGCCCTCAGTCTCCCTTGTTTTTCTCTCCTGGATCAATGCTCTCAGGGTTCTGGGCTAGGGGCCTCTTTCTGCCTCTCTCTCCTGTCATGGCCCTGGCTTCCTCCACAGAGGTTACAGTGTAGGTCCAAGCCCCCTTCCCTGTTGGCCACATTTCCTCTGAAGCATGCTGGCAAGGGACCTCTGTTCTCTCCTGCCTGCTCTTGTCACTGAGGTGTAAGCTTTGGCTGTGTTTGCCTACCCCTCCCCACCGGACCAGCCAAACTTCAGGTGCCTTCACCTGGTTAGTACTTGCTAGGTGCAGGGAATCGATTTGGGATGGCTCAGTGGGTCCTGGTCAGGGGCATGGCCCAATCCAAGAAAATCCCATGAATCTGCTCTTGGGAGGGAGGAACCAACTGAAGTCACTGTTGCTCCCAGTTCAGGCTCCTCTTACCCGATTCCAACATGTGGCCTATTTGGTCGTGCCCTTCTTGTGTGTGGGGGTTTCAATGGGGGTCTCATTCCCAGCACTGACCGTGGATTAATGAAGGTCTCTTCACCAACTCTGCTGTCCATTGGGCTCACCAACCCCTGACTTCAGTGCTGCTGTGCTTCCTGTGAGTGGTGGTGGGAATGAGTTTGGGTGGCTCTGCCGGCCGGGATAGATTCAGGCCTTTGCAAACTTGGTGGGTCACCATGAATGAAAATGCTGTGTCCTGTAATTTTTAGCTGTTTCATTTGTAGTCCCAAAGTATTTGATGGGCTTTTTATATTTTAATTTCTTCCTATGTCAAGAGGATCCATCTCCCTCTGTCTGGGTCTCTCCGGGGTGTTTTATTCTGGCAAATGAGTTGTTTCTCCCAGCATGGTTTTTATTTTGTTGCTCACTGATCAGCCATCTTGTCTCCACTCATGCTCTTCTTGGCTTCATTGTTTGTGTTGAGAATTCTGCTGTAATTCTGATAGGTTTTCCTTTATAGGTGATCTGTCTTTTCTGTCTAACAGCTTTTATTTTTTTATTTTAATTTATTTTTATTTTTTTGACTTTTTTATTTAAGGAAAAAAATGAAACAGAAAGAGGGTAGAAATAATACAAAATTTCAAAAAAAACCCCAAATACAAAAGCCAGTAAGAAATCATTAGTTGATAGTTACATATTTTCCTCTTAGAAGTAGTTGTTTAAGTTACAAAAGTAAAACAAACAAAGTAGACATTTAAGCAGTGAGACTACAATCAGTTCTGTTCATCTATCCAACAAAAACTTAGTAATATGTTTATCAATCCTACACAGTTAAACATACATGCAGTTATACACTTTAGAATACTTTCTTTTCCTCTCTTTTTTAAATAATACCTATAATCAATTCTTGTAAACTATTTAGAAGTTCTACACATGTATAAGTCTCTACATGTATACCTATCCTGTCTGTATTAGAGGGGAAAACAAATCAAAACAAGCCAACAATACAAATTCCTAGAGAAACACGAAATGAAAAGGACATATAAAACCACAATACTAGGTGATCTACGGTAGTTACTATGATGTCTCTTGTTATTTTTAATAAAATTTCCTATATCATCAGGCATAGTATAATTAAACTTAGCAGTACATAACACTATTAATAAAAAACAAACATTGGAGACATTATAGGACTTCAAAGGTAGTTAATGATCAAACCAGAATGGGTATCTTGTTGAATCTTGTCATCTTCAGAGTAGTTTCCTGTACTCTCAGACTTGATACTCTCAAGCATACCAGATTTGAATAAAATCAGTCAAGGGAAAACAGTGATATAGCCAATCTTCTCTGCCTCATCTCTGCTATGCTATTTTTCTGTCATTGTTGTTTACTTTTCTCTTTCATTCCACTGCCTGCCCCTTTCATTGAGGCCTTTCTGTCATTGTTCCTGGAATCCTGGTGATTTTCTTCTCTCTCTCTAGAATGTCCTTCAGTATTCTTTGCAGGGTTGGGTTGGTGGTCATGAACTCCCCCAGTTCTTCTTTGTCATGGGGATATCTTGCCTCTCCATTAATTTTGAGAGACAGTTTTGAAGGGTACATCAATCTGGGTTGGAGGTTATTTTCTTTCAGGGCTTGGAATACTTTGCTCCAAGCTCTTCATGATTTGATAGTTTGCATCAAGAAGTCCACTGTGATTTTGATGCTTTTTCCTTTGTAGGTAATCTGTTTCTTTTCTCTGACTGCTTTTAATATTCTGTTCTTGTGATGGATTTCTGGGATCCTGATTATTATATGTCTGGGTATAGATCTGTTTTGATTGTAGCTGTTCTGTATGCCTCATATATCTGAACATCACTTCCATTTCCTATGCTTGGGAAGTTTTCCTGAATTATTTTTGTGAATAGCCTTTTTATTTCATTTGTATTTGTCCCTGCTTCTTTGTTCACATTTTTTATTCTTAAATTATAAATCCTCTTGTCATCTTCTAGTCTTTGTATCATTACTACCTGGTTCCTTGTTATTTTTAAGAGATCCTTCCTTTTGTGATCATACATTGCAAATCTATCTTCAAGTTTTGAAAGTCTGTCTTTAGTTTCTGTTAAAAGGTTTTGCCAGGTTTCAATGGAGTTTTTAATTTCCTGATATTTTCTTTGGAACTGTTTCATACATTCTAGATTTTGTTTATATTCTTCATCAAAGGCTTCTTTCATTTCTCTGGTTTCCTCCATTCTCCCATTTATGTCTTCTTGATGAGTACTCAGCATTTCTTTTATTAATCTTCTTACATTTTGCTTCACCTGAGTTAGAATTTCAGATTTAAATTCATTGATGAGGTCACAGAAGTATTTCTTTATTTCTGATGAGGCCATATCTGATATTGCATGTTTGCTGCCCTCCATCTCCTCTGTATTTACCTCTCTTGGACTTATTATCCCTGGGTCAGTGGTTGGAGGCTTTTTGTTGTTTCTCTGTCTTGTCATGTTTATGGTATCTTTCAGACAGGTGAATGGTGGAGGTCTCAGGACCTTTCTGTATTGCTTACAGTTTTTCTGCAGTATACTGGCTAGGGAAGTGCTGCCCTCTCCTTTAAAAATTTTTTTTATTTAAAGAGAAACAAAAGCATGTAAAGTGTAGAGATAATACAGAATTTCAAAAAAAGATAAACAATAAGAAATCACTAGTTGACAAATTACATATTGTCCTCTTAGAAATAGTTGTTCAAATTTCAAAGTAGATATTCAAACAGTGAGAGTGTAAACAGCTATGCATGCATGAGTCTCTACATGTATTTCTATCCTTTCTGTAGTAGAGGGAAAAACAAAACATAGCAAAACAAAAACAAAACAAATTCCTATAAAAACATGAAAGCAAAAAGTCATATAAAATTACGGTACAATGTGATCTACAATGATTACTGTGTTGTTTCTTATTATCTTCAATATAATTATATCATCAGGCATAAATGAATATAGCAGTATAATTGAATATAGCAGTACATAACAATATTAGTAAAAATAAAACATTGTAGACAGTATAAAACTTCAAAGGCAGGTAATAATCAAACCACAGTGGATATTCTAGTGAATCTTGTCATCTTAAGTACAGTTGCATTTACTCTCAGACTTGATACTATCAATCATAACAGCTTTGGATAAAATCTATCAATACAAAATAGTGATCTAACAAACCAGATTTGATTATGATCATTCATGGTAAAACAGTGTGGGTTTTACAGAGCTTTAGATTAAGTTAATAGGAAATTAAGGATGATTACTATACTATATTGGGATTACTGTGTGTGCCCTCAAATCTAGTATAGGTAGAATGACTGGAACAGAATATAATACATCTAAGCAGAATAGTGTGAGTAATGTGAGTTTTAAATCCTGGTGCACTATTAACAATATAGTGTATCAAGGCCATCTATGTTAGTGATTGTAGTTATCCTTCTCTGCTTCATTTCTGCTATGCTATTTTTCTGCCTTTGTTTGTCTCATTTTCTCCTTCATTCTACTGCCTGCCCCACTCATTGAGGATTTTCTGCCACTGTTCCTAAAATCCTGGTATTTTTTTTCTCTCTAGAATGTCCTTCAGTATTCTCTGTAGGGTTGGATTGGTGGTCACAAACTCCCCCAGTTCTTCTTTGTCATAGAAACATCTTTTTTTCTCCATTAATTTCTAGTGACAGCTTTGCAGCGTACATCAATCTGGCCTGGAGGTTATTTTTTTTCAGGGCTTGGAATACTTTGCTCCAAGCTCTCCTTGATCTGATGGTCTGTGTCAGTAAATCATCTGAGATCCTGATAGGCTTACCTTTATAGGTAATCTGTTTCTTTTCTCTGATGGCTTTTAATATTCTGTTTTTATATTGAATTTCTGGTATCTTGATTACTATATATCTGAGTGTAGATCTGTTTTGATTGTAGGTGGCTGGAGTTCTGTATGCCTCACATAACCAAATGTCATTTTCTTTTCCCATGCTTGGGAAATCTTCATTATTTCCATGAATAGCCTTTGTAAATCACCTGTTTGTATTCCTGCTTCATCGTTCACATTTCTTATTCTTAAATTATAGATTCTCTTGTCATCGTCTAGCCTTTGTATTGTTAGTGCCTGTTTCCTTGTTATTTTTAAGAGATCTTTCCTTTCATGATAACACACTGCAAACTTGCCTTTAAGTTTTGATAGTCTATCCTTAGTTTCTATAAGGAGAAAATAATGGAGGTTTTAATTTCCTGGTAGTCTCTTTGAATCTGCTTCATGTATTCTATATTTTCTTTATATTGTTTATTGAATGTTTCTCTCCTTTTTTTGTGTTCCTCCCTTTTTCTATCTGTATCTTCCTGAGAGATGCTTCCTGAGAGCATTTCTTTTTTTACTCTACTTATATCTTGCTTTACCTGATTTAATATTTCAGTTTTGGGCTCATCTACAAGGTCCCAAAGATATCTCTTAATGTCCAATGAAGCCATGTCTGATGTTGTGTGTTTGCCACCCTCAGTCTCCCTTGTTTTTCTCTTTCCTGGATCAGTGCTCTCAGGGTTCTTGGCTGGCGGCCTCCTCTTGCCTCTCTCTCCTGTCATGGTCCCAGCTTCTGTCACACAATTGTACAGTGCAGATCCCAGCCTCCTTCCCTGTGGACCATGGTTCCTATGAAGCATGCTGGCAAGGGACCTCTGCCCTCTCCTGCCTGCCCCTCCCTAATGAGCCAGCCAAACTTCAGGGGCCTTCACTGGGTTAGTGTGTGCTAGATGCAGGGAATCAATTTGGGACTGCTCATTGGGTCCTTGTCAGGGGCATGGCCCAGTCCAAGCAAATCCCATGAATCTGCTCTGGGGAGGGAGCAACCAACTGAAGTCACTGACACTCCCAGTTCAGGCTCCTCCTACCCAATTCCAATATGTTGCCTGTTTGGTCACGCCCTTCCCGTGGGGGCAGTTCCATTCCCAGCACTGACCGTGTTTTAATGAAGGTCCCTTCACCGGTTCTGCTCTCCATTGGGCTCACCAACTCCTGACTTCAGCACTGTTGTGGTTCCTGTGAGTGGTGGTGGGAATGAGTTTGGGCATCTCTGCCAGCTGGCATGGATTCAAGCTGGTGCAATTCAGGCTGATGCAAACTAGGTGGTTCACAGTGAAAATGCTGTGTCCCTTTATTTTTAGCTGTTCCAGTTGTAGTCCTGACATGTTTGATGAGGTTTTTTACATTTTAATTTCTTCCTATGTCAAGAGGATCCATCTCCCTCTGTCTGGATCTCTCCAGGATGTTTTATTCTGGCTTATAAGTTGTTTCTCCCAGGAGGCTTTGTATTTTGTTGCTCACTGATTGGCCATCTTGACTTCTTCCTGCCTTCCCCTTTTTATTGTTGATCTGTGAGTTGCATGCAGGGATGATATGGGCCGGCCCCTCCCCTCTAAGACAGTCAACTAGTGTGTATCTTCATTACATTTGTGTGTGCCCCATGAATGTCATAGGTTTGGGACAGTCTTTTGCCTGGCTATTGGGTTCTGACCAGCAGCATGGCCCAGACCAAGCAGATCCCACCAATCCACTTTGAGCCAGGAGCTACCCACTGATGCTTTTTTTGTCTTGACATGTTACTGGTTTCTTTCAGACAGGTGAATGGTGGAGGTCTCAGGACCTTTTCATATTGCTTATAGTTTTTCTGAAGCATACTGGCTAGGGGATTTCTGCCCTCTCCAGTTTGCTGTTGATCTTTGAGGTACATGCAGGGACAATGTGGGCCAGCCCCTTCCCTCTAAGCCAGCCAACCACTGAGTATCTTCAGCACAGTAGTATGTGCCCTGTGGATGTCACAGGTTTGGGACAGCCTTGTCCTTGGCTATTGGGTCCCTACCAGGGGAATGGCCCAGCCCAAGAAGATCCCACCGCTTTGGGCCAGTCAGTTGTTGACTGAAGCCTGTCATGCCCAAATCCAATATGCCATTTAGCTGTTTGTCACGCTCTGGGGAATCCAGTTCCCAGCACTCACCAAAGTCCATGCAGCTCGGTTTGCCGTTTCCACTCTCTGTTGCAGTGCCTCCTCCCACCAAAGGTCTGGAGCTCTTCAACCCCTGCTCTCAGTGGGGATGCAACCTCAGCTTGCTCATGAGTTGCCCATCTCTAAGACATGCCTAGTACAGTGACCAGAGCATGCCCAGTTCCAGCCCTTCATCCAAGCTTCTTGTTATTTTATTTTTATTTATTTTCTTTTTCCTCATTTTCTTCCTGGGTGGTGAGAATTCTTCTCCTTTCATCTGGTCTTCTCCATGGTGTTAGATTCCAGAATCTGAGTTGTTTTTCTCAGGGAGGCTCTCTATTGTGTTACCTATCAATCAGCCATCCTTTCTAACAGCTTTTAATATTCTGTTCTTATGTTGGATTTCTGGGATGGTGATTATTATATGTCTGGGTGTAGTTTTATTTTGATTATGGCTGTTTGGAGTTCTATATGCTTCACTGATTCATAAGTCAGTTTCCATTCTCATGTTTGGGAAGTTTTCAGCTATTCTGTATATAACCTTTTGATATCATTTGTATCATCCCCTTCTTTTTCATTTATCTCTATTAATTTTATGTTGTTTTTCTTTGCATCATCTTGCAATTGTTGAGTTGTTATTTCCTGATTTGTTGTTATTTTAAAAATATATTTCCTTTCCTGTTCAGTAGCTGCAATCTTTTCTTCAAGGTCTGAAATTCTATCTTCACTTTTGTTGAGGCAGTTTTGGCAACTTTCAATAGAATTTTTGATTTACTGTATATCTCTTTGAATCTGCTTCATGTATTGTGTTTGTTTCTTATACTATTGATTCAGGGATTGTATCTTTTTGCTTTGTTCTCTAATTTTTTAGCTGTGTCTTCTTTAGATGCATTCAGTATTTCTTTCACTACTTTTTATCATTTCTTCTTTTACCTGGGAGATTATTTCTGATTTGAGTTCCTTCATAGCTTGGCCTACTTGCTTCTTTATTTCAGTTGACATCATTTCAGGTATTTCAGGTGTATGACTAATATTTTCTTCTATGTACATGGCTCCCAGGCTTTCTTGGGATGGGCTGGAGGTTTGAGATTGCATTTTGGTCTTTCATTTTGTCATTTTCCTATATCTCTGTGTTTTGAATGACATTCCAAAACTTTTCCTGGGCATTTTGGAAATCACCTCCTTTGGCTCCTGGGACTCATGGGCCTTGGCTCCCCTCACAGTGTGGGCCTGGATCCCCCGGTTGAAGGAAGGTTGCTGGGCATGGTCCACTCAAGCCTGAGAAACCTCTCTAGGCTAGACCAGTGTCCTAGGGGGCTGGGCAGGCACCCAAGCACCGTGAGTGATGGTTCCAAATTTTCCCCAGGCCAGTGCTGGGAAGCTGGAACTCCCCTCGCAGTGCAGGCCTTGCTCCTCTCTTGGTGCGGTCCTAACTCCCCTCTCCCCATAAAACATTCTTAAGTAAACACAAAGGTATTGAAATTATCCCACGCATACTATCTGACCATAGCACACCGAAATTGGAAATTAATGGCCAAAGAAATTGCAAAACCTGCATAAATACATGGAAATTAAATAACAACCTTTTGAACAACCAGTGGGCTACAGATGAAATTAAAGAAGAAATAAAGCAATACCTACAATTCAATAAAATTGCAGAAACACATACTGTAATCTGTGGGATGCAATGAAAGCAGTCTTAAGAGAAATATATAGTAATAAATTGTCATATCAAGAAAACAGAAAAAAAAAGAAAACAGGACAAGCCCAAATAAACAACCTAGAGCTCCATCTCAAGCTTTTAGAAAAAGAAGAACAAGTTAAACCCAAAGTTCATAGAAGAGAGGAAATTGTAAAGATTAGAGCAGAAGTCAATGCAATTGAAACTTAAAAAAAAATACAAAGAATTAATGAATCGGACCATGAAGGGACTCAGGGTGCAGCACACAAAGGCAGTCTGCCCACCCTCCCAGTAGGGGCCTCTGGCCTGAGCTGGGATGAGAACCAACAGCCCCAGAGCTCCTATAATGGAGGGACTCAAGGTGCAGCACAGAAAGGCAATTTGCTCACCCTCTCAGTAATAAAGAAATTCATCAGTGTAGCTGGATACAAAGTCAGCACTCAAAAATCAATAGCACTCCTGTACACCAACAAGAAACTCACTGAGACAGAAATTATGGAAATATCGCCCTTCACAATAACATCTAAAAAAATGAAATGCTTAGGAATCAACCTAAATAAGAATGTAAAAGACCCATATGCTGAAAATTATACTATGCTAAGAAAAGGAGGTTGAAGTGAATATTAGAAAATGGAAGGCTATTCCTTGGTCTTGGCAAGGAAGAACCAACATTGTGAAATTTGGGCCATACTCCCAAAACCATTATACAGATTTAATACAATCCCAATCAAAATACCATTAACATACCTCACAGATCTAGAGAAAACACTCCTAAAATTCGCTTGGAAGCAGAAGAAACCTAGAACAGCGAAGGCAGTTTTGGGCAATAAAGGCAATGTAGGAGGCATCTCAATTCCTGAAACTGTACTACAAAGCCACAGTGATGAAATCAGCATGGTCCTGGCAATGAAATAGACCTGAAGATCAATGGAACAGATTAGAAGATGCAAGCACAACTACAAAGACTCAGCCCCCTGATATTTGACAAAGGTGCTAAATATGTTCACAGGAAGAAGAATAGCCTCTTTAATTAATGGTGTTGGAAAAATTGGCTCTTCACATGAAGAAGATTGAAACTAGATCCATGCCTATCACCATGCACAAAACTAAAGTCTAAGTGGCTCAAAGACCTAGATATTAAAACAGAAACACTAAATCTACTGAAAGACATGGTAGATAGAAGTCTTGGAGACATAGGGATAGGCAGAGAATTCATGAACAAAATGCAAACTGCATTGGAAACACTTCAGAGAATCAACAAATGGGATCTCATATTATTGAAAAGTTTCTGCATTTCAAAAGAAATCACCAACAGAGTGAAAAGAAAGCCCACAGCATAGGAAAGAATTTTAGCCAGCAACTCCTCAGACAAAAGACTTATATGCAGAACATATAAAGAACTGAACAACATAAAGCCACCAAATTCAAAGACAATCTCCAAAAATGGGCATCTGAGATGAACACAAAGTTCTCAGAGGAAAATATGTAAATGGCGAATAAATACATGAAGAAATGTTCACTATCACTGGTCATTTGGGAAATGCAAATTAAAACAGCATTGAGATTTTATCTTACTCTGGAAAGAATAGCTGCCATCAAGAAATCAACTGATAACAAATGTCGGTGATGCTTCTGGGAAAACGAACACTGCTCCACTGTTGGTGGGAGTATAGACTGGTGCAACCACTATGGAAACCAGTAAAGACTAGGATTGGAAGCTCCATTCAATCCAGCTATTGCACTACTGGGTATTTTCCCATAAAAACTGAAAAGTTCATATCACAGTGATGTTCATGCACCCATGTTCATAGCAGCACAATTTTTAATAGCTAAATCTTGGAAACAACCAAGATGCCCATTAACTGCAGAGTGGATGAAAAGGATGTGGTATTTTTATACAATGGAATATTATTCAGCTATAAAAAAGTATGATCTTGAGGCCTTCATACTAAATGGAGGCAACTGGAGACTATCCTCATACATGAAATAAGTAGCAATCATATTTATAAATATCACATTGTATCTCTAGTGTATAAAGTAATAAGTACTTTAGGAGCAATAAAACTCAAAATGTGTAACTGCTATTGTAAAAAAGAGAGGAAAGAAAGTGCTGTAAAGTATATAACTGCATGTATGTTTAGGTGTGTAAGATAGATAACCATATTACTAAGTTTTTGTTAGATCATTGAGCAGAACTTTTTTCAGTCTCACAGTTTGAATGTCTACTTTGTATGCTTTAATTTTGTAACTTGAACAACTATTTTCAAGATGACTGTATGTAATTTATCAAGTAGTGATTTCTTAGTGTTTTTTTTCCTTTTTTTCTTTGGAATTTTGTATTATTGCTACCCTTTTTTCTGTTTTGCTTTTTTTTCCTCTTTAAGTAAAATTTTAAAAAATGTGTGGATTTTCCCTGGTTGAACTAAGAGATGGGCTGAAGAGAGTAAAGGAAAAAGTTCCCTTATAGGCAACCAAATCATCCTGTAGGATAGCACTGCTGAGGCTAGTGGTGGGGTAGTAAAAGAATTTACCAAGACAAAAGTAAAGATAAAGCCAAGATTTTATTTAGATGAGAATACACTGTGAAGAGGGACAGCAGGTGATACAATGGAAAGTCTGCACTTGGGAGCAAGGGCAGTTTTGTTTTCAAAGGGAAGAGTATGGCAGGAAGGAGAGTGTCTGGGACCCAAAGACATAGGAAAAAATACTAGACAGGATAGGACTGTCGGTTCCTTGTCTCCTTTAAGTCAGTGATACACATCTAAAGGACTAGGATAGGACAACATACAGTAACTATTTCATAACTGTTAGATGGAGCTAGCAGTGTTGCTCCCTGGAGCAGTGCATGAGCTCTCTGGCTAGCATGCACAAGGTCCCAGGTTGCATCCCCAGCATGTCAAGAAAAAGGGAAGAGAAAAAGGAAGGAAGGAAGAAGAAAAAAAAAAAGAAAAAAAGAAAAAATACCTGTTAGCTGAATTGAAATGGAGTCTAAAATAAGAATCTTTTAAAGCTATAGTTGCTAGATAGTGTTTTTGAAATTGACTTATTAATTTTGCAATGTGAAGACTATACATTTTTTTCTTTTTTTTTTCCTTGGTACCTCGCGCTTGCGGGGCAGGAAGTTATGCTGCTGAGTAAATGTTTTGATAAGTGAGAATTAAGCAGTATTTTGCTAGAGGAAGTTCACTGTCCTTTTCTCTGTCAACAGTGTCAGAATTAGTGATGTCTCAGAGCAGATGATAAGACTCGACACAAACTTTTTGATGCTGATTAGAACCCTGTGCCAAACAGGATTCACATCCGGCATCTGTCTTGGTAAGCATTGCCAAGTCCTGAGCACCAGTTGTCAGATGTTCACTGCATGCTCTGGTGTGAGATGGTCTCTCCAGCTTTTCTTGATGACCTTGGAGTCTTGAGGATGACTGGTGAAATAGAGAAAGTGCCTTAAGATGAGTGCTACCCTTTTTGTGTTTCTCTGTGTTGTGCTGGGCATGGAACTTAGGGCTCCTTGTACTCTAGGTGATTTTTTTTCCACTGAGGGAAACTCTCAGCAACCCATCTGAGTCTTCTGATTTTTTAAAAGATTTTTTATATTTTAAAGAGAATAAAACAAAAAAGGACAGATCTAAGCAGATCAGAACAGAACAATGTAAGCAACACAGCACTTCACAACAAGACAATTGGATATTAACAGTAGCTATCATAATGTCTCTTTCTTTGAAATAGATGAGCTTAGCTTTATACTCAATAATGTCAAACATAACAAAATAGAATAAAACCACTCAAGAGATGAAAGCATTGCAAGGCATTCTGAACCAAATAACCAAAGATGAACAATGGCTGCTATATTATCTCATTTTCCATAAAAATTTTGTTTATACTATCATACATATTAAAATCCAGTAAGACACAACATGATAGAACCAATGGTAATAGAAAAACAAGAGCATGGTAGGACTTCAGAGCAAGATGATATTAAATCAACAATGGCTGCCATATTGTCTTTTCTTCAAAGTAACTATTCATATCATCACATATATTAAGATCAAACAAACAGAATAAAACCATTCTAACCAATGAATGAAAACATAAGACTTTAAAGCAGTATAATGATGAACCATGATTACCATAAAATCTTCTGTACTCTTACCATTTCTTACACTAGGGAGACTATACAGTATTTATACATGTGAGTTTGATTTATTTCACTTATGAGTATAGATTCAAGTTGCTTCCATTTATTTATAAATATCTCAATGTGGTCATTCTTTATAGCTGAGTAGTACTCCATTGTATAAAAGTACCACATTTTTTAAATCCATTCCTAGTTTGATGGGCACTTAGGTTGTTTCCAAGATCTGGATATTACAAATTGTGCCACTATAAACATGGGGTGCACATATATCACTGTGGTAAGATGTTTTCAGATCTTTTTGGGAATATGACAAAGAGTGGAATAGCTGGGTCAAATGGGAACTCCAACCTCAGCTTTTTGAGGAATCTCCAGATTGACCTCCACAGTGGTTGCACCAGTCTACACTCCCACCAACAGTGCAGAAGAGTTCCTTTTTCCCCACAGCCTTTTCAGCATTTGTTGTTGGGAGTTTTGTTGATCCTGGCCATTCTTTCTGGAGTGAGATGGAATCTCAGTGTGGTTTTAATTTGCATTTCTCTAATGACCAATGATGATGAATATTTTTTCATATATTTATTTGCCATTCATTTTTCTTCATCTGAGAACTGTGTGTTCATCTTGGGTGCCCATTTTTGGATTGGGTCTTTGAATTTCGGGGGTCTGATTTTTTTTCAGTTCTTTATAAGTTCTAGACAGAAGTCCTTTGTCTGAGGGACAGTTCACTAAGACTTTTTTCCAGTTTGTGGGTTTTCTTTTCACTCTGCTGGAGATTTCTTTGGACATACAGAAACTCTTTAATAAGACGTGATCCCAG
>PVLA01001410.1:294214-363247 GCA_004027455.1 Hydrochoerus hydrochaeris | reverse complement strand
GTCTCTGGCTGCCTGTCCAGTGTCTCAGGGCAGTTGTCTCACAGGAATTTTGTAAATCCTCCCCCATGAGCTCTTTCATTTAAAGCTTTTGTATAAACTCTCTCATACTACTCACAGAAGGTAAAATTTCACAATTAGTTTTCACAAAGTTATCTAGAAGGTTTCTAGTAACTCCTCTGGAGTTTCTATTTTCGATTTCATATTGAGTATCACATGAAAATATATATATGTGAATTACACAAATTACAATTATCAGTACAAAACATTACAAGATCCTTGCGCCCAATTCCCACATGCGGTGTCCTTTTCCTGGAGAAGTGATTCCTTGAAGCGCTCTCCTCCACCCATGGACCTTGTCACAAGGCGTGGATGGAATAGGAGGTGGCATGGATGGAAAAGGGCGCCGCATTCCTGTGTCAAGAAGATCCATCTCCCTCTCTCTGGGTCTCTCCAGGGTGATTTATTCTGGCAAATGAGTTTTTTCTCCCGGGAGGCTCTGTATTTTGTTGCTCACTGATCGGCCATCTTGTCTTCTCTCTCATGAAAATCTTCTTCCTCTTTTCCAGTCTACCACAAGCAGTGTTGAATACTCCTTCTAAGTAGATTCTGAGCTCCTCTGAGCCCCTGCACTTCTCACCATAGCCACCACCACTTCTCACCTGTGTGACCACATTAGCTGCTTACAGCCTCTCCTCTCTTACCAAAACCCTAGGCATAGCCATCTTTTCAAAAAGCTCTAATCTTGAAAATCCTTTACAGCCTAAGAATTTCTATTGGAAAACCACATTCAGATCAAATTGCTATAAAAAATAAGCAGAGAGACTTATGAAGAAAAGATTCTTTATCATGTGTTTGGATGCTAGCAATTCTTCTGTCAGTTTTAGTTTCTTTCCCTTTGCTTCCTGGAAGATGGACAGCCAAGTAAGAGCTCCTCACATGGTCAGTGATAAAGCTCAAGAGAGGATAATGAATGTTTTCACCATGGAGAAATGATAGGTGACTAACAAGACGGGGGTATTTAACTTGCCTTCTAGTATGCATATGTGAGAATACCTCGTGGTACTAGGTTTGTGCACAATTTTCCTGCTTTTATGCGTCTGTTAGGAAAACAGCTCTCCGACACCAATCCTGGTTATGAGAGCTCCACCTGCAGGACCAACTCACCTCACAACTACCTCACCTTTGAGTACTAGCACTTTGTGGGTTAGCACTTAAATCCATGAATTTTGAGAAGATAGAAAACTTGCGAGACACCATGGGAGGAAGGTAAAGTCCTTTAAAGCTTCCTTGCAGCCATGCTCATCTTGTCAGCTTTGTGTTCATCCATCCCCAAAAACTCCTGTGCTCTCACTGCCTTTTCTATCTAAATTTTGTCTTCACCTCAATACATCTTTTCTCATTCTATGTGTCACTCTACATAGTTCTACCCCTTTCTAGAAGTCTGTTTCTAGTGCCTTTGACCTGGTTAGGGCCTATTTATTTTTAAGACTCAACTGTAATGCTCAGTTTTCAGGGAAATTTTCCAAACATGTCACCTTCTCACAATGTGTACATGCACACACATAAACACCCCCCTCACACGTACACAACCTGGACTGCCTCGTTTTGTTCAGCCACCTATCTCACTTTTTAAATGACACATTTATTTGCGTAGTTAGTTACTATGTATTTATTTCCCCCTTCTGGACTGGAATTTTAAGAAGGACAAGTGCATTGTCTAATTATTACCCTATGATAGTGTCTGGCACATAGTCATGCAAATAGCATCACCCAGGTATCATATTGCTTGCGATAGTAACCGTTAGCAAGTGCGAGGGTTGACCTGACCCAGTCCCTCAACTAGGACAAAGTCTGCAGTGCTGGATGCTGCTCCTGCCTTGATCTCACATGCAGCGAGTTGTCTGTGCCAGTTGTAACCAGGCTGCAGCACTGTGTGCTCCACACCACTGGCTTCATTGTGACCACTTCAGGTCCAGTGCTGACGCCTGGGAGTCTGGGTACTGTTTGGATTTAGTTACAGTGAAAATTTCCTTCATGCATAATGATCACATATGATTTCCTTTCACTCATTTGTTTACATTTATTATTGAAAATTTTAAGTTTCTGACACATATATGAAAGAAATCTTTATTTTCTTCGGTTATTCACATATATTCTCATTTTCATATTTCTTGGTGAAAGAGTTAAAGCACCAGCACTTCTTGAACCCAAGCTGCAATCATGGCCGTGTGTGTGTTGATGTAGGGGGGTCTGTCTGTGCACGTGTGCGTGCATGCTGTGCTATCTTGGGCCTCTAATTGTGAATGAATTGGAGTGGGAAAATATTCTTTGCTTCAGTAACTTTTAGCTATTTATGTTCTACTACAGACTTGCGAGGGCAGTAAGTTACAGGAGTTTCCCATGTTGGTGAATAACGAAGTGAAGAGGAGGTTCTCTTTCACCTCTAATGCTTCAGGAAAATTCCGAGTTTGACGAAAACATTTACAAAGCCCAAATACCAAACAGATGTCTTTGCCTTCAGAATTCCTTTCATAATTCAGGGGATAACATTATGATGATCACAAATTGTTCAGCACATAAGGGGATCTTATTAACCTACAGCAGATGCTACTGTGATCATGCCACTCTCTTGATCAGAACTCCTGTCCTTAACTCCACATTGACTGGAAGACATTTCTCGGGTCCCTGACATGTTCCTATGTAACTTCTTCTTTCACCAAACTGAACACTCACTACCCACGCAACACTGCAGTCGATTTTCTCTCTGCTGGTTTCCTGTTAACATGTGTCCTGTTTGAGTGACCTTCCAGTGCCTCTCTGCCCCGTGACTTGGCCTTCAGCTTTTTGTCACCTGTTGCCACAGCCTACCCAAACCCTCAATGTGACTGCCAATCAGTAAGATCTTGTTCCTGCTCTCATCAACCCCACAAGACAATATTTCTCTCCTCTGAATACTTACTGTGCTTATCAGTTTGGCAAGAATTAATTACTTCTGGTTGCTTCCTTTCCTAATGATTCCTGCCTATCCATTTCAATTTATTACTTAAATTTAAATTTGAAACATGCCCTGAGTTTTCTAGTGAAGAGATCTTAAACATTTTAAGAAGAAGAACTGCATATGTTTTTATATCCTCAGAGACACCCAGCACATAGGTTTTCCTTTTGTGTGCTCTCAGAAATATGTTCGTTTCATTGGATTTTTCTGAAGTTGTTCCAGGATACACAAGTGTGTTCTACACAATAATTGCTGCTTTTCCAGATGAGCCATGTCACCCTTTGAACATGGTATGAAAACTAGTAACTAAAGAGAGGCATTAGACAATTATGGGAGAAAGATGAGACAAGTGAAAATATGGGGAAAATCAGTTAGTGAAGAACAAAAAGAAAAAATAATACAAAAAGCCAAAATAGTTTGTCTTATGTCATCATCGACTGTAAGTCAGTGGAAAACACAATTTTTGCTTGAAGCAGCAGGAATCACTGATAGAAGGGAATGAAATGTTCTAACCTTAAAGGAAGAAATAAAAGAATATGGAAGCACAGCTTTTGCTTTTAGAGCTTGACCCTGATTTTTAGTCATTAATAGGACAGTGGGTCTCTTGGACCAATTCTTGAGTTGAAATTGGCAATGAAAATGTTATCAATCTTCCTGTCTATAATGGAAGAGGTATGGGGATAAATTTGCACAAATGAGGAGTAACACAGACCTACTTTTAATGGTGAACCAAGTGATAATAGTTGGCATGTTCTTAATTATGACTTAAAATGTCTCTTTCAGAGTTTTAGAGGATTTGTTATTTTTAAAAATATGATCATTTTCATCCTCTCTGTTATGATTTTTCTACACCTCATGAAAAAAATCATTGTACAATTTGTTTCAAAAGTTATACCAGTCTTCATCAGCAGAAAAACAAATAAAAATAACCCCACCACAGATTCAAAGCTGTGCTTTTAATGACTTGCCAATAGAATACTAAGAATAACCAGCATATAATATACACATAAATGGAGTAGATGACTAAAAAATGCATGTGTGAATATGACAAATTTGAAGCATTCCAATCTATTCTTTGACATTTTCATTTATAATGTTCTTTTTCAGCTATAATAATTTGATCCTCTTAAACATGCTTTCCCCTCCTTCCTTTGATTTATTTTAGCTGAATGAATTCAGGCTAGTTTTAAGCTATAGTATAGAATATTAAGTCCATATTTCCACAGTTGACTAACAATAGGTTTTTTGATACAAGTAGAACCTAGCTAAAACACGTCAAGGTATATTTTTTTATAATTCTTGACATCAAAAATTTGAAGATAAAACAACAGAAGTCCTTACTCCTGAAGGTATATATGAACTAAAAGACTCTGGTTTCTGGCTATGATATTTTTCTCTCTCAGTGCACTGCTCCCAATTTTCCAAAATCAACTTCAGCTTGTGTGCATGTGAGTGCACACACACATGCACACGCACACGCGCACACACGCACTCATACACATACACTCATATTCACTGCATAATCCTCAGAACCTGCTTTCTCAGTTTAAGAAAGGTTCCAGAAAGGAACAGTTTGTTCTCTATGGTTTG
Source organism: Hydrochoerus hydrochaeris (assembly GCA_004027455.1). Lineage (NCBI taxonomy): Eukaryota > Metazoa > Chordata > Mammalia > Rodentia > Hydrochaeridae > Hydrochoerus > Hydrochoerus hydrochaeris. Next base: position 358,662 of record PVLA01001410.1, on the reverse strand, counting down.
TGAGAGGTTATGAGACGCAGTTCAGAACATACCCTTAGCCAGGTGTGTGGTTCTCTTTGGGCTCAGGAGCCGGAAGCACACTTCTGATTCTCTGCTGCAGCAGTGCAGGGACTCCTCAAACCTATGTTCCTGCCAGCTCCCCTGACTGCTTCCTGCTTCTTTATGAGCCTCAGGCTTTCTGGGCAAAATGGACTGTGCACACATACAGCCTTAAAGCAACCGTTAGAGTAAAGACAGAAAAGGCTGCGGAGACATGCAAAGGGCCCATGAACCTCATCAGCTACGAGCACAATTATTTTGCCCTAGGGTTTTCCAGGATATCATTATGGAGTAAGTACAACCCATAAAGTCTTATTGATCATCACATTGCTATCTTGTGAGTCCTAATTATCTTCAATAAAAGTGCAGACTGGCAATCAAGTTCCCTAGAGAAACTGGGTGGTATATTTGAATCTGAAGCTACAAGGACATTTAATGAAAATATTTATTTTCCTGCTTTTATTTGTTGACTTATTACTACCTATGTCTCATAAACTAAAAATAGCCAATTCCAATTAGTTCCTAGGTTTTTATTTTTCTGAACTCTTTCTTCGTCTCTTTTGCTTTGCCTGAGTTATTTTTTCTCCTTTTTCTTACTGGAATCCATGTAATGGAGAACTGCATCCAGCATTCCTTATAACTTTCTCCTTCATCTTCCAAAGTGGCACAAAAATGCTGCAGTTTACAATATAAATAATGTACTATCATAGGTTTTCTGTTATTTCAGAATAGGATTGTAATACTTTGAGCACATCTAAAATTCTGTGACAATATTAGTTCAGGTATGAGGATGGTAGATCTCAAGAAAAGTAAATATTTTATTTGTTCAAATACTATGTGGAAATACTTAAATTATGGCAGGATACAATCCTCTGAAAAAGATACAGAGTAAGATTCATTTTATGGTAAAATTTGTTACATACTATGTTAATATTTATGTTCTCCAAGCAAGAACGTGTATTTCAGAACCTGACCTGAAATGTCATACCTAACTTGTCAAGTGTGACACAAAAGCAATCATCTTTGGCCAATTTCAGTTTGTCATTTGCCTTTTATTATGGGAAACTTCCTTTAAGTAGCACCTCTTGTGAGCTTTGAGTTTCCACTGATGTAACAATCCAGCATGATCATTTTCTGCATCCTCTTGTTGTGGACTTCATTGGGAATATTCTTTTTCCTCAGTTCCTTCTTATTTGTGTAACTGCTGATCCTTTTGAAGGTTTGCATATAAAAGCACAATGAGAATATTCCAAATCAGTTATTTCAGCACTTTTGGAATATACTATGATTGGATATGATTTAAATTTGTCACCCAAGGCTTTATGTATATAGAGCTTGGTCCTCCATGGACAATGTTAAGAGGCAGTAGGGGTGATGAGAACTGTGGCCCAGGGGAGGTTGCTCTCTCTCTCTCTCTCTCTCTCTCTCTCTCTCTCTCTCTCCCTCCTATCACTTAAACTTTCTCCTCCTTGCTTCCCATCTCATGATCTTTTTCTCTTTCACAGGTACTTTTACTATGGTGCTACAACATAATGCGACCCTGTGAGAGGAGCACTTTCAAGAAGTCAAATTGATAAAGCCACACAACCTTGGATTTTCACCCTCTGAAACTCAGAGCTGAATGTACCAATTTCCTTTCTGAAGTACCTCTCCTCTAGTGTTTCATTATAGGAATGGAAAACTGTCTCAGGGTACATGCATTTTAAGTATGCATTTTCTCTGAACTAGTGAGTTAGAGCTTGAGATACTGACCTCTGCCATTTAAAACAAAATAATCGCACCAAGGTTATTTTGAAATGTAAAATTCCTGAGACAACATCCTGGATTTGCTATTGTTTAATATCCACATTCAGTTGATATAAGTTGTTGAAGTTTATCTATAGATAAAAATATTAAATCTTAGCACAAAGCAACAGTAAGAGAATAAGATTTGTTTCCATCCAAATTAAACATAAAGGAAATGATTTATTATTTTCTCTACACATAAAATAATGCAAGTTTCATGTGATAGTCTTCACTTTTAAGTGAATTCTTAATCTTTTGTTCACATTCAATGAAAAAAATCCCATTTCTTAAGCTTCCCTCATGCTTTATATTTTAAATATATTCTTCCTATTTATCATAAGTATAAAGTGTGTCTGGCTAATATGCACAAATTTTCATTTCTTTGAAATTTACTTTTCAACACAAGTTAGTTTCATTGTCAGCTCTTCTTTTCATCTAAATTCTGTTAGTGTGGTAGGAATCAAGCCCACTGGAAAATGCTGATGAGGAAGAGTTATCAGGCCAACTCAGCCTGTGCTTGGATAAATTTGCTTTCCTAAAGTTATTTTAGATCCTTACCTTCTCATATTTTCATGCTTACTGTGACTTCTAGCCTAGAATGGAGTTCCAGATGAGGTACATAGTCCTACCATTCCTAAATCAGTTTAAACCACCAAGAAAGAAATCATCTATGAAGGAAATTACTAAAGTACAAGTGACTTTTCTATTTTTATTTTCATCATTGACTATATATCATAATATATTTAATATGTACAACAATATATTTAATATTTAATATATACCAAACAACAGTGTTTATTAAACATTCTCCATTATAAATATAAGTACACTCAATGCATTATAAATATAAGTACACTCAATGCACCAATTTCTAGATGATTTTATATTGACAAGGGCAATTCTGGCATGGAAGTCTTCATGTGGAGGATTTCTAATCTTGATCTTGCATCTAACAAAATTCCAAAGAGTGGAAATATATTAATTGTCAGGGTCTGTTAACATTTACAGCTACATTAAGTAAAATGAAGATATGTGACTGTCAACACATTTCTATAAAAGGAAATAATTTCTTCTATGTTTTGTCCTCTCTACTAACCAGTATCATGTCCAAGTACTCTCTCTCTCTCTCTTTCTGCCTTCTTGTAAACATACATGAACATACACATATATAATTTAATGACTTAGATCTATACTTCACTTGTTTATTTCTCCTTAGAAAAAAACCAGCAACAAATATTTTGGTGTGAGGTAACTTTGGGATGGGCCCCTGACTCTGTGTACATAATAGTAGTATAATTTTTGATAATCTAACAGTATTAATCCTCAGTTTATTCATTTGTGGAGTGGAGGCATTGCCCATGTATAGAGTTACACGACAGCAGGCAAGCGTGTGAAAGTAACACAAGGCCTGTTGAATGATAGCCAAGCAATAAATGGTAATCACAGTAAAGTGACTAGGATTATTTTTTACTGCGACCTTAATTAAAGCATTTTGACGTCATGTTGTAGGGTTCATTTCTCTGCTCCATGGAACAACTTGCATGTCTTTGCACCGTCCTTGTCACTAGCCTGGCCATTGTGTGTGTCTTCTGGTCATGCCTTGTGGGAAGCACTGCTCCTGTTCCAGATCTCTGAACAGGCTAATTTAAAAAGTGGGTTACAGCAGGAGGAACAGAGGGGTAGGGAGGAGAAAAGCACAGATTTCTACCTCCACTGCCAACGCCTTGGGGCCACCTCAAGGAACTTCCTGATGAGTCTAGAATGCACAGTTGGCTTGGTGACCGAAAAAAACAGTGAGTGAGAGCTCATGGTCAAGAAGAAAGCAGGTCGACATTTCCCAACCTGATTTCAAAGAAAAGTTTAAGTGGGAGACGTTTAGTGCTCGCTTCTGCAGCACATATACTAAAATTGGAACGACACAGAGGAGATTAACATGGCCCCTGCACAAGGATGACATGCAAATTCGTGAAGCATTCCATATTTTTTATGGTTATGAATAAAAACTAAACAATGGTTAAAAAGGAGAGAGACGTCTACGTATGTTTGCCATCATCTAAGTGGGACCTTAAGACAATCTTGAGCAAAAATACAGGGTTGTTTAAAGTGCTAAAAGTTGACACAAAAATTTCAGAAAGCAGAAAGACCCATGCAGATGAATTATTCACATATCTACAGCAGGGTCAGGCCTAACCCAGAGTACAGGCAAGGGAGTCAGGAATCCTCATGAGCCAGGAAGTGGAAAACAGCAGAGGTAAACAGAGTGGCAGTAAAGTGGCTGGGGCGGAAACATCTCTGGGGGACGCCCCTGATACTACGAGACAGCGGGAAGCATCCACACCTTCCCCAGACTTTAGCTCCATTTTAGCTTGAGGCGCAGCTCGTGTGAAAATTGTCTCCAGATCAGTCATTTTATGAGTAGCCACTACAACTTCATAACAAGAAAAATCCGAAAAACACAAAGAGTTCCTGCATGATTTTGAAATGATTCTTTTTCTAAGTAGCCACTGGTATGCACAGGATCGGCGGATTTATTTTCTTTGTTATTGGAAGAATAAAAAAAAAATTGTGTATTTCCAGAGATCATAAAGAAATTATTCACAGAATACAAATTATCTTAAGGATTCACATATGAAGTGTTCAACATTTTGAATACTCTTCCTAATACCTCATACTGTTTCCCCCTCACTAACATAGTGATCCTGCCTGCAGCCTGGCTTAGAGCCCTTTCCACACTCGTCTGGGTGACTCTGCCATGGGGTCACATTCTAGTCTACTCTACCAGAAGGTGAGTGGAACTGTTTCCTGGGTACTTACTTTCTCATAGCCTCAGAGTTATACCCAAACTTATTGGCCCATAAGTTTCTTGTATCTGGAGTACAAACAAAGCATTGCTCTCCTCTGCTTTCCAGTTTCCAATGTACTGCAGTACATTTAATGTAATGGTGACCTTCATACGTTAACTGGTGTGAGCATGCAACATTCTCTGCATACTGAAGTTCAGATCCAGGCAGACTTTTCCATAAATATCATAATTGGCCAGTGATTATTTGTTATTAACAATACTTTCTTGTTCATCATCTTATATAGCAAATAAAGTAAATTCGTGATGCAAACAGTGAAAATCTCTATGACTTCATTTGAGGGATGAGAAACTACAGTTTTAGTAAATGTAGCTGATTTGCTCAAGATTACTCAGCTTGTATATAATGTAATTAAAACCGGAACCTAACTTTTCTCTTCCACTGGTCTCTCTTATAGTTTATTACCACCCACCGCTGTGCTAATTTGTATAAAAGTTACAAATTTTTTTTTCCTTAAATGTAAGAACCTAACTAGTTTAATTATGACAATTGGATTTCCTGAAAAGAGAAGGATAAAGTACACTGCTAAAAGTTTTTGCTTGATTAACACACCCTAAGAGAGTTGGTGAAATTATAAACTATCAAAAAATGCTAATAACTATGGAGACAAACTGGCAGAATTAGAAAGAAAATTGAACAAAAATCAGAACGGGAGGTGAACTATAGTAAGAAAGAAAGACAATATTTACTGAGTATTTGCTGTATGCTCTGGAACGTGCAGTGTCATGTCCAGTAGATATACTCTCTAGGTGTAGAAGGTCTGGTTTAGGGAAGGAGGGTAGGGAGCCTCAGGCAGCAGCAGAGTGGGGTTCTGCATGAGGGGTTGTGAAATTCTCTGAAGAGGCTGCCCCCCTAAAGAAGGGGTTTCATGGTAACACCAGCAAAGCAAAACAAAACAATGCAAAATACAAAACTGTGTTAAGTATAAAACTGTATGTTCTCCTAAAATTCTCAAAATTTAGAGGTGAGTTCCCTGTGTGTTTCCACTGTGCTTGCTATCATCAGCCTAATGTGAAGCCTAGTAACACCCACCCCATCTCTCTGTTGGGTTGTAGATCTTGAACACCCCTCTCAGGCTTTTTGGTTAAAGGCTTGGTCGTCGGTCTGCAGTGCCATGGAGACATGGTCTAGCCTTTAGAAGACTGGGGTGCTGTGATCACCTTTACAGGGGGTGCTGGAAAACAGCCTCTCCCTGTCTGCCTTGCTTCCCAAATGTATGAGGTGAGCTGTCCCACACATGGCACCCCACAGTGATGCATTACCTGTCGGCAGGACCACAACCAACTGAGCCAACCCAACATGGCCTGCCACACCGGAAACCATGCAGCAAAACAAAGCTTCCACCTCAGAGATGACTTTTCTCAGCTGTGTTGCCTGCGATGGAAAGTGACACACTATACAAAATAGCAGTTCTATCTATCAACTATCATCTGTTATCTATCTATTATCTATCTATCTATCTATCTATCTATCTATCTATCTATCATCTATCTATCTATCTATCTATCTATCTATCTATCTATCTATGCTTTTGTAGGAAAATTCACCTACTGAGAAGCTTTAAACTGAATTTTCAAATACAGCTTTTTTATTCAGTATTTCCATACAAGTTTTGTTTGTATTTAAAAAAAGTTTCATATGACAAAGTTTAAAATACTAAGGCCACCATCTTAGACGCGCATTAGAAATTGATTTTTGACTTTTAGGAACAGAAGGGTGAACTTGCAATGGGGCAGAATCGGAAGAGCAATGCCAACTTCAGCATGTCTCCTGTATGCCCTTTAGACAAATCATCTTCTTTCAGAAAACCACTGAAATTCAGATTTCAATTTTTTAAAACACAAAAACAGTTATGTATTCCAGAAGAATAGACATTTTGGTCAATGACAGACTGCATATGTGAGCACAGTTACAAAACTTGTGACAGAGCTGACAGGTCCCCATTCCATTGTGACACGGCAGCCATCAGGATGTGGCAGCATGATGCGGCATGCGTGTTTGTTGTGATACCGGTATAAACTAACTGACCTCACAACCAGTTGTAAAAAGTAGGCAATGTCGTAGTCATAGTAGTGGGTGACGGAACAACAACTATATTACTGGTTTATGTCATCATGATACTTTTTATCCTTAGAGCACTTCTTTTAAAATAAAGTTCACTGAAAAATCGTGTGCCACGTCATGTGGAAGTGGGGCCATGCATCTCATGCAGACAGCCCTGGATGGCATCACTGAGCCTTTGGGAATTGTCACCTTGTAGCTTGTGAGTTCCTCTAAGGGTTCTCTATGTTGTTCACATAAGATGAAATAGACTGAAGATAGGACCCACAAAATGTCATCGTTAAGCCATGCATGACTCCCAGTATTGCTTACAATATGTGATTCAATTGCATATTGTTATTTACTTCAATAAAACATGCATTTAACTGAAAAATTAAAATTAATCTTGCTTGTACTACCAATTATGGTATTTCTGTTTATTATTTAATATTATTGCTTAAAATTTATTAAATAAATTAGGTGAAAAAGAATCCAATTTAGTTTAAAGGCAAGTGAACATTATTCTCAAATGTACCTGTTACATTCTTCCTACCATTAAACTGCCCTTGAACAGCCTCGTGAAAGTGCTGTTTGTGCACCACCCAGGAGATCTTGCTACTTTTCTTCACTGATTTGTTTGTTAACCTTGACTTAAAAGTCAGTCTCATATGACTAAGTGATTTTGTTTAAATGGCTGGTTAAAAAATGTCTGTACAGAGTTGAAATAAATGTTTAGACCGCTTATAGCCTCCTAAGAATGTAGCCTAACGTGCAAGAATTACCACAGGACACTCCAGCACACTGACGCATCATGCAGCTCGGGCTGTGAGGCCAGTTTCCCAGCAGTTGCTCTCAGAGCGAGAAGGTGTCCTCGTTATTATCTTTTGCACGAATTATCTTAGGGGCTTTTAGCATTCAGTCTTGCTCTTTCCTTTCTCTTGTGTTCCTAATAATTTGCTGTGGATATTTTCAGCACGACACACAACTGCTGCTGATGGTAATGAGTCTGTGCACCTAATTCTCCATGCCCTGTGCTCAGAATAAACTGTGCAAAGTCAAGTTACACACTGAAAGGCCTGCCAGGGGGCTGTAACCTGCAGAACAGTGAAACAGGTACAAGCCCAGGTAAGGTGGGCAAAGGTGAACCAGGAGGAACACGAAGCATGAGGGTCAGCCCCCAAGGTCAGCCCCCAGGGCAGCGGCTCTGACATTACTGGCTGCGAGCTGTGCTGCTTGGTCCAGCCCTACATGGAGCATGAGCCCGGCTTCCGGAAAGCACTCCTTCTAATTAGTTATAGTTGACTCAAATGAACTGGAAGGTTAGAGAAGGCCACCTGCTTTACACTTCTGGTTTAAGTGGAGGTAGACTACGTTACAATCTGTAAGTGTAATTTCTCAAGGCCCCTGTGAACATTAAGAGTCTCTTGAATATGCTCTTGTCAAAAAGATTGGAAGCTGATTAACCAATTAGAAACAAGATCTTCTAGGATGTCTGCATTTAAAGGTTCTAAGATGATTTTGGTTCATAATATGCATTAAGTGGGTATTGTGATCAGAGCAACAAGCTCTGTGGGAGAGATTTCAAAGCAAATAGAAGAAAGTGTCTGTTTTTAGACACTGTGGTCTGTGTCAGGTTGTCCCCTCAGAAGCATTTTCAGTGGAAGTAAAAAAGGAAAGAGTGAGATTATACAGCAGGGCTTTGCAACAGTGAAAATAATGAGGTTGAAATAAAAAAAATCCTGCAATATTATAGAGTTGGACACCTGTATGTTCTTGGGTTCTAGTACATGATAAAATCACCTTTGGGTTCATTATACAAGAGTTTTATTTGTAAGACAAGAGAATTTAAAAATCAAGAAAATAATAATTACAGAAAAGATGTTTTTCAAAAGTTCACTATTAGTCACAACATGAGCTCAGAATGTTTCCTATTCATCTCCCTTCTGTTCTTCTCATGCTCCTTGATGGTACTGCTGACTCCATGTTGTCGTAAACCAAGGACATTATGATCATGCTTCATTTCCCCTCCAGCCTCACATCACATGTCAAACAAAAGCCATGTCACCATTTGATCCCACTACACCTCAGCCTTCTCTAACACCTCCTGCCTCTCCTCAGTCCCCCATCGGACCCTCAGCCTTCTGCAGTGTGTGTGACAGCACAGATGCTGTGGCTGTATGCAGTCAACCTCTTGCCATTCTGGTCTATGGTCTATGCTGGCTGCCACCACCATCTTCTAAAACTGTTCCGGTGAATATCCATTACTTAAAAGAAGATAACTCAAACTTGTTGCTAATGAGTGGAAGCTGAAAATTTATCCCAGCAGAGTCCTATGGTGGTACCTTATGGAAGACAGGTTTATACCAGTGGAAAGCTCAATGGTCTTCCCAGCGATGCTCAGTCAGTAAAAGAAGAGCTGCTGTGTACATAGCTGCCTGAATGTGCAGTGGATTTCTCTTTGTAACAAGTACTGGCCCACTTTTCCCACCTCACACAGCATTGCTCAACATCTGCTGTCTACTGAGAGCACACAGATTTCAATGCCCCTCTTGCTGTATGGCATTTAATTACCATATGCAGACCTGTCACATACCTACCCATCTTTAAAAAGTAAAATCCAGTGTATCTCTATTTGCTTAGCTTCCTCTGAAACTGTCCCCCCAAAAAACTAGTTATTTATGCTATTTAGTACCATATATATTCCCTCTATGGAAGAGTTTTCAGATTCTATTAGACTGATATTGTGATGTATTTCTCAGTCTTATGAGACCTGTGACAGTACCACATGTTACTCTTTGTTAATATCCACAGTGTCTGATAAAATTCATACTTCAACAAAATATATCGGTATAGCTGTGTTTCTAAGAATAAAAGAATGATTCTTTCAAAATATCTTATGTAATGAGACTGAGAAATGCATCCCTAATAACTGCATGTAGTGATTTTGTTTCTTTTTCCTTTGTAGAATTCTTAGTTCATAACAAATACAGTTATAGAAACATTCATGGATTACGAGATATGCAAACATGCCTACATTATGTGTAGACATGCCCATGCTTAAATAGACTGCACATGCTTTATATGTGTATATTGCTTACATACTTATCTCTTCTTTTATTATAGACAAAGTACCAAATAGACAATAGCTAACTCGATCTATGTTTTTCTCTTTTATATCGTATCCTTAAACAGGGATATTAATTTTTAGACTATGCCAAAGCAATTTTTAATAAACCTTTGCTACAAGAAAAGAACCCGGAACAAGCTTAAAATATCCTCTATGCATGAAAACTTTTACTTTAAGAAATATAGCTTTGTTTGACCTATTAACTATTGATTAGATCCTACTTGTCCAAAGTTACATATTATTTATAGAAGATTGATATATACCAGATAATTTCCACTTATTTAAGATTAAATAAATATCATCCACTGGAAGAGACCAATCCAAATATTATAGTTACTGTCTTGAAATACATTAACTGGTTTTGTATCTATTTTTGTCAATTTGTTCCAGCATTCTCTTTCCCAGTGATGTGTTTGACTTTCTACCACTCCCTCTGAATCAGTTTTATGGCAGGGTTATTTAGCATATAAATGAGTGTAGTAGACAAAGTGATAGTCTTCTTAGAACGTTACATCCTAAGCCTTATAACTTGTAAACTTGCTGCAGAAGGGAATTTGCAGACTTGTTAAAAGCTGCAGAGTCTGAGATGAAAAGCCTTTCCTCACTACCTGGACGGGCCCTATCTAATCGCAGGGCTCCTTGATAGCAGAGTATCTTCCTTGGCTGCAGGAGCAACAGAGAGACACTGCAGTGAAAAATGTGCTGGTGAATGTTGCAAGAGAATTTCACACCCTTTGCAGGTTCTGAAATGTGGGAAGCTATGAGCAAGTACCAAAGAAATGATGCTGAAGGTGGCCTGCACCTGACAGTGAGTGGCAGCCACCCGGGAGCCTTGGTCCTATGGGTCCACAGTAGCGGGACTCTGCCTGTCGCAGCTCGAATTTGAACAGGGGGGTTTCTCCTGGATCCTTCAGAATGTCCTGCATCCTTGAAATCTTTATAATCTTTCCATCTTTAATCATTTCCAGAAAATTTGACTTCTTTGTGTGTATTTTATCTTTTTATTATCACATATTTTCAGTAAAATTTTGACCAATTAGAGACAAGCTGGACTCTTGTCATCCTGAGCTGTAAGACCATTGATTTTTGTTGCTTTAAGCCATTCAACGTGTGCTGATCTCTTGCAGCAGCAAGAGTAATGCAACGAGTTTCAAACTCCTTGATGTTTATTCTCTATTTGTGTGAGAGTCATGTTTTTAAGTTTTTGAAATTATATTTTGACAATTTTGAGGTCTCTGTGTGTGTTCATGTCTACTTTAAAACTGACCTAAGAAAGCCTGTGGATTATGAGTTGAGAAATGCTATTTAGTTTTCTCCTTTATTTGGCTTAAAGGTTATTGAGAGTCTCAGAAACCCTTATTTGACTGCTAGTAAACACTTTCTGATTTAACATCTCTCAGACTGAGGCCAGTTCCTAGTCTAGCCACATCAGTAAGAGCATGTGTCTAGGTTTCCTTCACATAGCGCTACCAGCACATGTGCACGGAGAGGAAAAAAGGAAATTTCTCTGCTGGGCCTTCAGTCTGATAAAGCAATATATTCATTTAATAATAATAAACTTCCTAAATTGCAAGGTATTTGATAAGTTGCCAAAGAATGACTTATGAAATACATTGAAAAATGCCATTTCTGCAATAGAAAGATGGTGTTAGCTTTGGAAAGTGCTTATAGGATTCTAAAAGGCAGAGGGAATAATCTTAGCTAAGGACTCTCTACTCCATGGGAAAGTGTTTCAGCATCTCACGTAAGTAACTGGGTATAAATTGCAGGAAGTAAGAATTCTTCTTCCTCTTATTTTAATTGCTGAAGAAATACTCAGAGTAAAAGCCAATATTTATAAAAAGCATGCATGCCTAATTTCAAATGGATATAATTTCAAATAGCTTTTAAGATAAATCACCCTTAGAAAATTGTGGAAAATTCCTTAAAATTATGCAGATCTTTGTACTGTATTAGTCACTATATCCTTGTTTACTGATATGAGTTAAATCTCTTTTAATAAAGAATTTCATTTTACCCAGAGTCATCTAGCATAAATTTATATACATTTTTTCCTTGGAGAGACATGCTTCTTATTAAGTGTACCCGTAATAGTTAATAGTATTCTATGGAGAGACTGAACACACACATGTATGCATATTACTGTTAATATACACTGCCTTGTACCAGAAATGATGCATCTGACATTAATACTGATAATAGATGGCTTGGATACTTGGGCAAATGGACTCAGTCTTGCATTTCTGCCTAACACCTGCAAATTTAACCAATGTCAGATCAAAATTCGTGTGTACCAAATACATAAGACATTTTGCTTGTCATTATTTCCTGATAATACACCAGAATATCTATTTGCAAGGCATTTGCATTATATTAGCTATTATAAGTAACCCCAGTTGTACAGGAGGATGTGCATAAGTTATATGAAATCACTACCTCACTATGTTACATAAGGGACTTGATCTTCCTTGGATTCTGGCATCCATGAAGTATGGAGTTTTCTGGAACCAGTTCCCTAAGAATACCAAGGGGCAGCTGTGCCTGAGGTATTTTTTAAATGAAATTATGAATACATGATATAAACATATTCTACTAATGTTTACCTCAAACTTCATCAATTAGTGACATTTATAAATTCTTTGAGTTTTACTTCATATTCCATCTGGGAAATTGTCCTGGTCTAAGCTGTTGGGAAAAGGTAATTCATCCCTGTTGAAAGGGCCATGGACAAGTGAGAAGGAAAAATAACTGTATTTTACTGACACAGAATGAAAATTTTTCCAAAGAAACCTCAATCTCTCAATTTAGGCCTCCTAAAAATATACCATGATGTATTCCATTGAGTTTGGAGTTAAAGAGTAACTTACTGTTCTTTGTCAATTATTGATAATTGGAGCAAAATCTGGCTGTATGGTTCTTCCACCTGACACTGCTGCCAGAGAACCCTGATCTTTGCATGTATTTCGTCAAAGTGGTACAAGTTCACATTCTCAAGGAAAAAACATAAATATCTTCTGCTAGAGAAATGCACATTTCAAGTATTAGATGTTTTTCTTCAAGAAATATTTCACTTTTTTAAAAAAAGACTACTAAATTTAAAAGAAGCTGACCTATCTGAGATTTGGTGCCAAATTTCTGAATCTCGGCAGCAGAGAAGTTCCCTGATAGGCCGCATAAGGGGAAGTTGCTGAGCTCATCTGATCCTGGGTTGGACAGTTCTAGCCCCGCTTCTCTCTGTCTGTCATTCCTCCCTTCACCCAGAGCGGCCCCCTGCAGGCCTAGTGAACTGTTGATTTAGATGGATTAATGGGGGACACTGAGCAGCACCAGGGCGAGTGAGAAGGGAAGCAGGGGTGCCAGGAGGAAGATCTGCGGGAACTACACGGCATCGTGTATGGGGGAGATTGGGGCTGGCCTGCAGAGTTGCCTCGGGGCTTCAAATGCAGCGAGAATAACTTTTATTGCTTATTGATTAGCTCCAAAAGAACAATAGGAAAATCTTAGCGTAAATGTAACAGAAAAGCTAGCACCAAAAGAAAAGTTGTCTATCCTGTAGGATGTAGAAAACGGAAGATGCTGCTTTAAAATTAATAAGGAGACTTAAAGAATAAAGTGCTCTAAGAAAGGACTTTTCCTCCATAACAGCCCCTAAACTGTACCCTCTAGGAAAGAAGACAAGCGTTCTGTAATTCAACTGATGGTAGTAAGTAATCTGAACATCCTTCAATTTTTAAATATAATCTTAAGAATAGACAGATTCATGTTTTCTTATGTTTAGTAATTGCTTTGGTCTGAGTCCATTTGTAGTATCATTTACCAAACATATACACATAAAAAGTACTAATTTTCAAGAATATTCTCCACTAGATTGTGTGTGGTGCCATTAAATGAAGGTGTGTTTCTGAAGACGTATGAAGATGCCTCCGTGCAACTCAATCAAGCACAAATCTATCTAATGACATGTATGAGGTAGCTGAATTGGTTTGTCAGCATTTCGCATATAATTGGAAAGCCTCAGCTTGTCATTACTTCTATGCTAAACAATAGCCTTACATTATCCTCAGATTACAGACAAGCATAAGCTTAATTATTTTATTTCTGGCATGCATTACTGAAGACTTTGACTTGAATAATACAATTATAGAAAATGTTTCTCTGTGTTTTATCACCCTTTCCTGGACTATTTAAGTATCATTAACTTCCATAAAAGGACAAAGGACAAATAGATGTTGGAGTAAAGTACTTCATTAACATTGTTGGTAATGATTTCCATTTTATTTCACAAAGCTATCCCATTTTAATAAATACATTTTCCATTGAAGAAAGTCACATAAGCTAAAAATATGCTAGTCTTCTTGAAATATGATGGCTGAAAGATTGCCACTGGACATATTTGTTTCTTCCAAAGTTTATCTTTTAGAAGATGGTGGCAGAAAAGGCCTTCCGGAAGTAAAACACAACACAACTGGTTCACATGTGTCGAGCCAGAATAAGGACCTAGACCTATGGCATTTGTGGAGAGGATCAAGCCAAATCTGACCTCCTTCACGTTTCACAGCCATGCTCCAGACTAACACGATTAGTGACTTCAAATGTACTGTCTCTCATAGAAATGTGTGTTTATGGATATGTTTTACTTTTTGTTTTGCAAGGGAGGTAATGAGAGAAAAAGTCAGGGAAATTAAAAAAGGAAAATATTAAGCTGATACTTGGGACAATTTTTTGAATTCACTTTATTTGCAAAATTCTAAACATCCAGAGAAAAGAATGCCATTGTTTTTAATAAATTAATATAAGGGTCATATTTTATAAAATGCCATTTCTTTTAATAAAATCTCTACTGAAATAAGAGGAATAAAATGCATCTCATATTTTGAATGCAATCATACAATCATCACATAGGTTGTTTTTAAAATTTCAGATCCGTAACAATCACTTATCTGCTAAGGAAACTCATTCAACTGAGTGAATAATGATTAGCAACATTATAAATATGGTAGTGAGTTTAATGTCATGAAGCCATGATATTTGCCATCCAAATATCCTAATCAAGTAAAGAAAACCAAGCTTTAATGTTGTCACCAGAAGTGGAGCATAACATATTTGTGCAGTGCATGAAGAACAGCGGCAGCACAGAGAAGAAATGGCTTTTGCTGCTTGGAAAGATAACAGCTGAACAGAGAAACAAGTAGGAAGGAGAACTCAGGCCTTCTAGAAAAAAGAGCATTTCTGAGAACAAGACTAGCAATGCTGAAGTAACAGAGCATGTTACACATAAATGAATGGAAGTGTACTGAAGAAGATAATGGAAGTGGCCAAGTCTTGGAGGCCTCTGAATGTCACTTTCAGGAATTTTTATATAATCATAGCCTTTGAAAAATTAATAGCTTTATATACCCTTAGATTCTAGATGGTATGAGCCAGTAATGGTAACATAAAATGATAGGTAGATTTATCCAATTCCTATAGTAGAAGTAAATAAACATTGAAAATCACTCAAAGAAATAGAGAGCATTCAGTGAGACTATGGACCTTTTTGTCAGATATCTATAGCAGCTTAGACTGCAGCTATATGGTAAACTTTAGTCTCAAGAGAGAGAGACCCATCTACTAAAAACAAATACATCCCTTTATACAGCAAAATTAATCTGTGCTTTCCTGCATCAGTGCCCATGTAAGGGTCAGTTAAAGGGATTTCTCAAGTCAGCCCACTTTTCCCCTCAAGTATGGTTCACTTAAATAATAGAATAAGATACAAATGAGTTTTTCTTTGATAACTCTATAAGTTAAAATGCCAGCATTTGTGACTATACTGGACTGCACTAAAATATTTGAAAAATAACCAATCCATATGCTAAGCATTCTCTATGAACCTGCAGATAACAGTTTCTACTAAACTATACAGAAATGTTTGAAGATTGAGCAAAATGCTAGCTGAAGAGGAGCTTCCTGTGATTGTCTCCATGAGGGAAAGACAATTAGAATAGCTACTCGTGCACTGAACTATCTTCACCAAAACTCAGGAAACCAGATGAGGACCTTGATTCATTGTTTTAGACTAAGGACAGGAAAAAAGCAGGGTGAACTGAATCTTCCACAGTGTCATTCCTCCAGGCCAGAGCAACATAACGTATTGTGGGAGGGAGAGGATATTAAAACTTAGAATAAGGAGAGGATATTAAGACATAGAATTAAGACTTAGAATTGAAACTCAGTACCCAATAGGGAACAGAGAAACCCAGAACTAGGTAAAACTCACAGCTTCTACCACAAACCAATGTCCTTGGGTGGACTTTTCAGAATCTTGTTAGCTGAGTGATCAAGACTGCTCTACCTTCCCTCATCCAGCTTTGGAGAACACATCTGCACAGCAAGACTCTGTGTACCTGAAGATCAGACAGGGAAGTGAGGCCAAGACTTTTAACTTTTGCCTTGGAACTTAGTGGCAGGCTGGTGACATCTATCACTGTGCAGACTACAAAAGCAAACCCAGGTCAGTGCCAGTAAATAGAGTAACTGGTGTTTGCCAGAGAGAGAACTGTGGCCCTAATCAGATGGATTTCTGTTCTGGACAGCATTAGCCGAGTCTGGCTACAATGGCTTAATGTCACAATCTCCCCCAGGAACAAGAAGGCCATTGCACGTGAACCTCAGTCCCACTCCTATTCTATGCAAGTCTCGGAGGACATGATCTCTAGCTGGGGCCTACTGTAGTGGCACTTGTGACCACAGGAGTGTCTAGGAAGCTCAACATGGAGAGGGTTATTTATGGTTTATATTCAGATCCCCCGCTCCAAGCCTGACCCGCTCCAAGCCTGATGTAATCATGGACATGGTCAAATCTAGCGTTTGTGATTGGCTCATTGTCTAGTGCTCGGATTGGTGGTGTGAGTGCCACACCAGCCCCCGGCTAGAGCCAGCATACAATATAATGGAGGAAAGAAGGCATGTCTGTCTCTGTTGCCATTTGAGCTTGCTGTTTGCCATGGCCATGAATTGCTGCCCCTCAGCTATGTCATTTTGCCTTGGAGCCAACTGAGTATTGACTGAAACCTGCAACCTGTAAGAAATAAACCTCCCTTACCCTAACTTTGGGGGTCAGGTATTTTGTCTCAGCAAACAAAGAGAAAAGTATCCAAGACTGAGAGACTGACTGTCTTACTGGGATGAAAAGAGGCAGTCTGGCACCAAAGCATTGCCTGGGATCCATTTGCTGTTGTCTCAGAGTCAGACAGAATCATGTAGCCAATAGCTATAAATGAAACATCTATGGCTACTATGGCAGAAGGAAAAGGCTTCTAAAACACTTCCCCGGTTCACTCTGAGCAACACATCATCTGTAAGTTAAGAACAAAATACAGACTGAGGCTCTTTCTCATGCTGAAACATGTGAACAACAGAGTCAAGGCAGAGCTAGAGAGGATATACCATTTCTGCTGGAACAGAAATGACCATAGGCTCAAAAACCAAGCAGTCTGCTTAGAATTTCTGGAATGGCAGGTGTAAGGAAAGACAGATAGAAAGACGGAAATAAATACCTAATCTGTCAATAAGCGATGTCATATCCTCACTGTGTAAATACTTTTTAGGGAAATATGACCTCAACTAACAGAAAAAAATTAAGGTGACAGAAACCCCCCCATATAGTAATGAATATGTGTGAACTTTAGGCCACATAATTCAAAACAGCTGCTTTAGGGAAATTCAGTGAATTTCAGGAAAATGAGAAATTATTCAGTAATCTAACCAAGGACATTTACCAGAAAGACTGAAGTTTAAAACAGAACAAACGAAAAAGATCTTTGACATGAAAAGTGAACTAACAAAATTTAAAGTTCAATACTAGGCATTAAGAGGAGAATAGATCAAACAGAAGAATCACTCAGCTTAAAGATGTGCTCTTTGGAAATATACAGCCAGAGATGAAAAAACTAATAATGAAATGGAATTAAAAAAGTGTACCGAAATTTAGACATAGAAGAGTAAATGTTTAAGTTATTAAGATTAAACAGAGACTTTAGAATGCTAAATAGAAAAAAAAAACTAGAATAGTAGAAAACTACTATCTGCCAGATTAACAACAGAAATCTTCTCCAGCCTAGAGAAGGCTGTAAGTGTCTTTGTATAGTAAGATCAAAGGTTACCAACAAGATTCAACTCTACCATGTATATACTGATGCATTCCATCAAGATAGAAAAAGTTAAAGACAAACAGATGACTGATTCTCAAAACAAAGATGAAAGATATACATAACACATAAAAATGTCTCCAGCTGCTTGATAGCAGGTTTCTCAGTAGACACTTGATGGGCAAGGAAGGGCAGCTTGGATATTCACAGCACTGATGGGAAGAATCACCATACAAGAATGGTGTACACAGAAAAGCTGTGTTTTAGATGTGAAGGTGACAGATGAAGACATTCCATAACAAACACAACTGGGGAGAATTAATCATCACTAAACTTGTTTTAAAAGAAATGCTGCAGAGAATGCCTCAAGTTGAAAGAAAGAGGTGATAACAAGTAAGAAGAAAACATCAAAAGATAAAAATTTCCATTAAGAGGAACTATGCAGACAAATTTAGAGAGCTTTGAACCATTAATATGTTACATGAACACATGTCCGTAACTTGAAGGTTAAAAGGTAAAACAAAATTAATTACATTAATATGTGAAAGGATAGGCACAATTAAAAGTATGTAAAAAGGAACATCAAAAGTTCAAAATATGAATGGAGGTTTTCTATTAGAAATTTTCTTTTTTCTCTTACCCATCTTTAATATCACTACTAAATTACTACCACTTTGAAATGGCTTATGAAAAATAAAATATGTTTTTGTAAACTTCATGGTAACCACAAACAAAAATCCATAATAGACATGCCCCAAACTGTAAACAAATCATGAAAACACTACTTAAGAAATCACTTAGCCACAAAGGAAAATTGCAAAAGATAAATAAACAGAAGAAATAAAACACAACTAAAAATAAAGTAACAAAGTTGCAGTAGTGGATTTATTTACTTGTGGATTTATTTTCTTTGATTAAATGTCAGTGATAATTATGTTCCTTCCTGGAACACATTTTATAGAATAAAACTGAAAGTATGGGAAAAGACAATCCATGAGAATGGATTTCAAAAGCAAACAGGAATAGCCATATTTATATGAGATTAAAAAAAAAAACTAAGTCAAAGGAGAAAAAAGAAACAAGGAAGTTCATTCTACATAGAGATCAATTCAACAAAGGAAGTGTTAAATATACAAGCATGGCATTGAAGTTCCTAAGCATATAAAGCAAATATTAACAGACATAAATCCTGAGATAGACCTCAACACAATAATTTTTACTATTTTTTAATTTAAAGAGGATAAAACCAAGGAAAATAAAACAGAATGAAATCCATCAAAATAAAACAGAATAAGTGATACAGGACTTCCAAACCTTGTGAAATCAACAATAGCTACCATAATGCCTTTGTTGTCTTCAAAACAGCTGCAGATACCATCTTTGCACATTGTAAGATGACATCAATGAGCAATGTCAGAATAGAATAGAAATAATGAAAACAAAACAATGAATGCAATAAAGAACATGAAAACAAGCCAAGAGTAAAGACATAATGGCTTTCACAACTTGTCTTGGTATCTTTTAAATAGCTGCTCAAGACGGCAGAGTTAACACAAACAAAACAAAAGAAAAGAAAAACCCAACCCAACAAAACAATGAAAATGATATGGTTTCTGGGTGGGGATCTCCTCCCGTGGGCCTGGCTCTCTCCCTCCACACTCCATTTATAGCACGACTCACCAAGAGAGGCTTGGGTCTGGCTCTCCCGGAGACGGCAGGGGCCCACACATGGCCCTGGAATCCAGGTGGGATCTCTTCCCATGGGGCCTGACTCTCTCCCTCCGCAGACTATGAATTCCAGCACAATAACAATACCAAACTCTAGCATAGCACTTTCAGCATCCAAACAGAAAATGAATAAAAGAAAAATCACAAAAATTGAACTTTATACTAAAGGAACATAAAAGGTATGTGTCAAACTTATTCAACAAGTACAGAACAGACATTCTTCACAACAATGAAACAAACATTCTCCAGGATAGATCATGTGGCAGAGCACAAAACAAGCTAACTACTGTATAAATGTTAATGTTGTATTGAATATCATTTTGAAGCACAATTCCGTAAAACTAGAAATCAAAAACGGAACAGTTTTGGAAAATACACAAATGAAAACTAAATAACTTATACCTGAATAATCAAAAGATCAAGGAAGAAATTATGAAAAAAATTAAATTCTTAAAACAAATGAAAATATAAATAAAACATACCAAAACCTAAGGAATATGACAAATGTAGCTCTCAGAGAAAAATATGTATTATTTATTTTGTGCATTAAAAATCTCAAAGATGTCAAAGAATTTATTAGTGCACAAGGAACTAGAAAAACATGAACAAACCAAACTATTAGTAGAAGAAAGAAAATGAAGATTATAGCGCAAGTAAATGCAATAGACTAAAAAATAGGAAACATTAATGAAATGAATAGATTTTTTTTTTAAAAA
The DNA here is from genome assembly GCA_004027455.1 of Hydrochoerus hydrochaeris. Taxonomy (NCBI): domain Eukaryota; kingdom Metazoa; phylum Chordata; class Mammalia; order Rodentia; family Hydrochaeridae; genus Hydrochoerus; species Hydrochoerus hydrochaeris. The sequence continues at coordinate 338,237 of PVLA01001410.1, read as the reverse complement.
AGATAAAATCTACAAATCTTAGCCAGACTCAGAAAAAGAGAAAAGATTCAAAGATGAACAAATGAGATAATGATAAAAATGGAGATAGTAAAACTGACACCATAGAAATACAGGGATTATTGTAAGCTGTAATATGTCAAACAGATTGATAACCTAGAAGTGAAAAAATTCCTGCACACATATGCCTTATTTAGGCTGAATAATGAAGAATTTTTTTTAAAAAACCTAACAGATCAATCATGATAGAGAAGATTTAATCAATTAAAACAGTCTTCCACCAAAGAAAAGCCTTGGATCAGATTGCTTTAGTACTGAATTTGACCAAACATTTAAAGAACTAATGCTAATTTCTCCATAAATTATTCCAAAACATGAAATGGAAAGTACTTCTTCCAAATTCATTTCACAAGGCCAGTAATACTCTGATATCAAAATCAGAGAAGTAAACACACACACATACGCACACACACACACACACGCCAGAAGCAGAGAATCACAGAAAGACACAGAAACAAAAGAAAGAGAAAGCACCACAAGGTAATATGTTTGATTAATTTATATATAAGAGTATGAGTGAACCAAATTCTAGAGCACATGAAGAATAGATTACTTGGTATTATTAAGTGGAATTTAACCCAGAGGTGCAAGGAACTTTCAACATATGCAAATCACTAGGAATGATACATCACATCAACAGAATAAAAAATAAAAACCATATGACCCGGGCCAGGGATTTAGCTCAGTGGCATAAGTGCCTGCCTGGCAAGTGCGCGATCATGAGTTCAATCCCCGGTAATAAACCCCCCACCAAAAAAAAAAAAGAAAAGAAAAGAAAAAAAAAAAAACCAGTATGACCATGTCAATAGAAAAGCACTTGAAAAAAATTCAACTTCCACTCATGATGAAATCTTTAAACAAATTATACAGAAAAAAGTCTTAATTTAATGAAGGCCAGATGTACCACGATGAGTGAGGAAAAGTCGAAAGCTTCCTTTTTAAGAGGTGGAGTAAAGCCAAGTTCTCTTCTGTCAGCATCAAGCTAGAAGTCCCAGCCAGAGCACGCAGGGAAAATAAAGAAAAGCAACCATGCTGGATATAAGGAGGCTGAGCTGTCACTATTTTCAGGTGATATGATCTAATGTATAGAAAATCCCAATGATTCAAGCAAAAAATTATTAGAACTAAAAAATAAACTCTGCAAAGCTTTAGGATACAAAGTAAACTTTCACAAATTAACAAGATTTCTATATACTATTAATTATCAGAGAAGGAAGGCTCCTTTATAATAGATATAAAAAGTTAGGTAGTAACAAATTGAATCAAACAAGTGAAAGGTTTCTATAATCTAAGCTATAAAATATTGATGGAATAAATTGAAGAGAACACAAAATGTAGAAAGATATCCTAAATTAATACATTGAAACAATCAATGTTTTTAAAATGTTTATATCATCCTTCAGTATCTACAGATTCAATGTAATCCCTCTCAAAATGCCAAAGAGATTGTTCACAAACTGGAAAAAAATCTGAAATTCATATGGAAGCAGACCTCCCCCTACCAAATAGAGCAAAACCAATCTTTAGCAAAGAGAAAAAAGCAGGAAGCATTATACTACTTGATTTTAAAAGGTATAGCAAACATAACAGCATGGTTCTGCCATAAACAGACCCATAAACTGATGAAACAGAATAGATAGCCTAGACAAAACCTACACCTCTAGGATGGCGTATGTTTGGATGGGGGATAAAAACACTCCCTGGTGAAAGGATCAGTTTCTTGAACAAATGGTAGGGGAGAACCGGCTAGACACTCGCAGACGGAAAGGAGGCCTCTATTTTGCATCATATATGTACAAAGTCAACCGAAAATGGATTGAAGACTTAAAGATAAGACCAGAATCTATATTAGAAGGAAACCTAAGTGTAATGTTTCAACTCACTGAAATGAACAAGGATTTTTCTTGGATAAATCTCAAAAAATATAGAAAGTAAAGCAAAATTAGACAATTGAGATTACGCTAAACTACAAACTTGTACAGCAAAGGAAGTAATCAACAGAACAAAAAGAATTTGCCTAATGGTAGAGAGTATTTCAAACTATGTAAATTAATATCCAAAATCTGTAAGGAATTCAGTTATCTTAGTATTAAACAGTTCATAAATAACCCAGCTTCGTAATGGAAATGGGCCTCAATAAACAGTTCTTAAAAGAAGATACACAATGGCGTGAGAATATCAACATCAACATCACCCATCATGGAGAAATGCAAATCAGAGACACAGTGAGAGAGTGCGCTCTCCAGCTAGAGTGAGTATCACCAGAAGACAGAAAGAAATACATTCTGATGTGACTATGGAGAGCAGGGAGCCATGATATACCCCTGGAGGAATGTCCCTTAGCACAGACATTATGGAAAACAAGGCAAAGATTCCTCAAAAAATAAAAATAGAACCAGCATGAGACTGATTTAGCATTACTCAATGGAACATGTATGCAAAGGAAACGAAATATGCCAAGTTTACATCTGCACTGCCAAGGCTACTGAAGCACTATTCACAAGGACATGGAATCAGCCAAAGCATCCAGAAAGTTATGAATGGAGAGAGAAGATACGACACATATACACAGGCGACTGCTCTTCATCCACAAAAGTGGTGAAGTTGTCATATACGACAACACAAACAGAACTAGAGGGCTTCACATTAACTGAAAAATGGTAGGCAAAGAAAAATGAATACCACGTGGTCTAATAAGTGGAACACATAAATATGTACAATTTTCATATGTCAATTTAAAGTGAATAAGAAATAAATAATGTAAAGGAAAAAATATTTCTTGATGTTTTGAGATAGGGTCTCACTCTGTCATTCTGGCTGGCCTTGAACTCAGTGCATAGCCTAGACTGTCCTTGATCTCACTGCACTCCTGTCTCAGCCTCCTGAGTGTTGGGATTACAGGTGGTACCACCATGCCCAAACAAGAAAATCTTGATTTGTTAGTAAATTAATAATCACTGTAGGTCTAATGACAAATTTTTAATTCTACTTTTCTAACATTAGAAATACATGAATCAATGAAAACTTTTTCTTTTCATGTACATTTAACAACGAACCTATCCAATGACATTTGCTTTTGCTTCCTTTTGAAGATTTCACAGAAATGTGACATTGCATTGCCGATAAAAAGACTCATTGCTCACATTGCAACAGCCTAGTTCAAGGGGTGATTTCCTACAAAGTTTTGCACTATCTCTCACATTTTACTCATCCCTCTAATCTCATCTGAAGTGACTGATTTCTCAGCCTTTTTCTCCTCTTCCTCTACAAATGAGATCTCCATAACCTCTTGTTGGAGTCAATCACCCACAAATCCAGAGAGAGAGAGAGAGAGAGAGACAGAGAGAGAGTACAAGAGTGAGAGCAAGAGGGAGGAAGAGAGGAGGAACCACTGGCTCAGTTGTGATAATGTGACATTTGATGTCATGTAATATTCAGGCAGCAAGACCTCATTCATTTTTCAAGTTAAAATTCATTAGACATGTTTGCTCATCCTGTGGGACATTCATAGAAAAAAGTTCCTTGGACTCCAAGGTTTCACAATATGTATAAAGTGACTTGTAAATTTTTAATCTGTTTATCATTAAATACATTGACAAGTGTGGATTTAAAGAATATCAAATATATAGCATATACTAGCTTTGCATTAGTGAATAAAGCACAATAGAAGGAATGACTTTATCTTATTTCCTTAGAATCAGAAAAGTTTTAATTTTAGAAAAGTGATGAAACAATTCAATGTATGCCAGTAATTTGAAATTCTATTAATGACTAATATAGCATTTTTGGTAATATGCTCAGAACAATTTGCTTTTGGATACTGTTGTAAAAGTGGTGATTGAGATTTGAAGTGAATGGTTAAGTTTAAAAGAATTATACAGCAAAAGACAGACTGCCAAGAATAATATCTATGGCCAAGGGTGCTCCAAGGAAGGGGGATATTTTGAGTGTTTTCATGGTGGCTAGTACAAATGCATAGTTTACTGCAGTCAGTTTTTAAAATTTACACATTCATGGTATTTTTCTTCACATCCTTCATGAAACTTCCTATTCATAAATAAAACACTGTCTCTAAAACAACTTTATTCTAGTCATGGTATGTGTTCAGTTAAAAATAATGTCTTTGAGTAAAGGCTAAGAGATCTCTGTTATGCTGTTATGTTTTGGAATCTCAGAAATGTTACCATGTAGTTGTTGAAATGTATGTGAAGGTACTGTTTCCTAGATACTATGTTTTATGGGGTAAAGAACTCACATGTCAAAATGTTCTTTTCTCTTGTAAAGAACTCACATGTCAAAATGCACAAATAAAAGAAATTAAAAACACATTTTTAATCATGTTGAAACAGAAGTTATTGAAATATGAAAATATTTAATTATGTCTGACAAAACATTATCAATATATGGAAAGCTAATATTATATTGAAGTTAATACAGAATGGGCATGAACTCCATGAAATAGATGAATAGACTTTGAATTATGCAGATTTGATTCTATTCTGGATTTGTTCTCTTAATAATATTATGAATTTACTGTTTCTCATGTTTGCAAAAGGAATAACAAAAATCATAAATAAGAAATTATATACAGAACATTTAACAATATTTCTATTTTAGTATATACCACATCATTTTCTCAAATTTGTTCTGTGTAATCTACAAGCCATCTCTGCATTGCCTGGGTTCCCACTCAAAGATAAAACCAGGCTCTTCCACATACTCAGATCAGAGTGGTTCTTATCATAAAGGATTCCAAAACCTTTCTTGGCATCTCATCAGGTGAAATTTTGCTATTCTTTATTAGAAGTCAAGCAGCACTATACATACATTGGACACAAGCTATAGGTAAAGATGTTTACTGTTTCTGGCTCTTGTTTCAGTACTTAAAAACCACACACAAAAATGATCAAATGGATGGAAATTGTAGCACAATCACCAAAATTTGGAAGGTGGTTCAGATCACACTTTAGAGGATTAGAATAATCAGATAGCCACACTGTTTTCTTTAGTTTCATGATAACAGATTATTTTCCTCATGATATTTCCTTGAGATAAAAGCCCAGTATGGAGTGAGTAGATTACATTTTAGTGGGTTCTATTTTAGGTTTTTTTTGAAGAGGCTCCAGACTGTTTTCCATAGTGGATACACTCATTTATATTCCCATTAACAACTATAAGAATTCTTATTTCTGCCCATCTCACCAGTATTTGCTATTTGTTTTGTCTTTTGGATACTAGCCATTGTATGTCTGTGTGATCTTGGTATTTTGTGGTGTTAATTTGCATTTCTCTAATGAATAACAGTAATGAGGATCTTTTCAATATATTTATTGTCTATTTGTACTTTTTGTTTGAGAATTGTATATTGGTATCATTTACCCATTTTCAATTGGAATACTTGTATATTTATTATTAAATTTTTATTTTGTCATATATTCTGGATGTTAACCCTCAACAGAAGACTAGCTCACAAATATTTTCTGTGATTGCATGGGATGTCTCCTCACTGTATTGGTTCCTTTCTTGTTCAGAGGGACTTTAGCTTGATGTAGTCTGATCTTTCAGATTTTGTGTTTATTTCCTGTACTTTTCTATTCAGAAAATCATTGACTGTACCAATACAATGAAGTGTTTCTCCTACATTTTTTCTCAGTAATTTCAGTTGACTGTACCAATACAATGAAGTGTTTCTCCTACATTTTTTCTCAGTAATTTCAGTTTAAAGTCTTCATTGAAATCTTTCATCCATTTAAAATCTGTTTCTTAAAAGAATATGAAAGGATGCATTTCATTCTCCAACATATGAATATCAAGTTCTCCTAGCAATATGTGTGAGGAGGCTGCCTCTTCTCTGTGTTTTAGGAAATTTCTTGAAGAACCACTCATCTGTAGATGTGTTTATTGCATCTGCTCTGCAGTGCCCTGCTCTGGTCCACTGGCATTTGTGCTTGTCCTGAAAACAAGCATAGTGCTGCCCCCAGCTTTGTTTGGTGGCTCCAAATTGCTTTGTTCATTCAAAATCTGAGCTTCAGTGTAGAATTTAGGATTGTTCCTTGTAAACCACAAAGGAGGTGATTTGGCATTTTGATAAGAATTACATTTAATCTGTAGTTTGGGGGATGATATGAATATTTTAATAAATTGACTTTCCATTCCGTGATCATGGGAATTCTTTCCATCTTATCTTTTTGAAATTGTTTCTTCAGTGTTTCACGATTTTCACTGTAGAACTCTTTTCTTCTTTTGTTCCCAGTATTTGTTTTGGTGGCTATTGTGAGGGAGATTGATAAAGTTGCTTTCATGATTTATTTCTCAGAAAATTTGTTATTAATATCTAGAAAAAAACTGTTGAATTTTGCATTTTGATTTTGAATGCCACTACATTATAAAAGTTATCAGTTCTCATAATCCATTAGTGATGGCATTAGGTTATTTTGTATAACATCATATAATCTGTAAATGTGTTTAATTTGACTTCCTCATTTTCTGTATCTTTTTCTTTTATTTTGCTTTTTTGCCTAATTCTTCTGGCTAAGCTTATAATAGTATACTGAAGGAGTCTGTGGAGAGTGGACATCTCTGCTTCATTCCTAGTCTTAGAGGAAATAATTTTGTTTCTGCAGCTCATTATGGTGTTGGCCATGGGTTTCACATACATAACCTGCATTATGTTGAAGCATCATCCTTCTACATTTAATTTGCTCAAGGTTTTATCATGAAGGATGTTGAATTTTATCAAATGTTTTCCTACATTTATTGGTAAGGTTACATTGATAAGGTGGTTGTCCTGACTGTTTTTGTCATTCATTTTGTTTAATAATTTGAATGTACTGAAATATCATTTTATCTCAAGAATGATATGGTTTATCATCTGTTGAAGTGCTGCTAAATTCAATTTGCTAATTGTGTTTGAGTGGTTTTGCCTCTATGTTGTTAGAATACAAATTTGCAGTTTTGTTTTAATTGTGAATTTTTATCAGGTTTGGTAACTAAATTTGAGAAGCATTATTGGGAGTTTTTCTTTAAAAGTTAAGCCATATGGTCCTGGGTTGTTTTTGGAGGAAGACTTTTTATTACTGATAAAGCTACGTTGCTCCCAGTTTATTTGGGGGGACTGGAAGGGTCTTTTTGTGCTGATTCAATCTATTTATGGTTATTGGTGCATTATAACTATCAATTGGTGTATTTGGGTTTTTAAGGTATTTTTGATCAAGCTGTAGGTAATACATGTTCAGAAATTTGTTCATATCTTCCAGATTTTCAGCTTGGCTAGTATATAGTTTTTCATAACTATCCCTAATGATTAGCTGAATTTCTGTGACATCAGTAACATCTCATTTTTAATCTCTACTCATTTATATGAGTCTTCTCCTTTTTGCAGCTATTCAAGCTAAAAATTTTTCTATTTATTTATATTTCAAAAAAACAACTCTTTGACTATTCTTTTATATCATTTAGTCTCTCTTTTATTTATTTCTGCTCTAATGTTTATTTTTTTATTAATTTCAGACTAGTTTGTTCTTGTTTTTCTATGTGTTTGAAATTTTCTTTAGGACATTTACTTGAAATCTTCCTTTTTAAATATTTTTTTATACAGGTGCTAATTGCTGCAAATGCCCTCATAGCCTTCCTTTGCTGCATCTCACAGGTTATGGTGTTACATTTCCATTTTCATTGGTTCGAGAAATATTTTAATTTTCTTTCTGACTTCCTTGATAAATCACTGCTCATTGAAAAGTATATTGTTCAATCTCTATGTACTTGTGTAATTTCTAAAGTTCCTCTTATACTTGACTTCTGGCTTTATTCCCTTTTAATCATACAGGATATAAATTCAATTATATTAAATTCATTAAGACTTGTTTTGTGGTCTAACACAGTTTGTGTTCTAGAGTCAGCTCTGTGCACCAGGGACAAGAGTCTCTGAGTCTGCGGCTGCCAACTGGGACGTTTCATCTGTGGTACGATTAAGTGCAATTGAATGAACATACCACTCAGACGTCTTTGTTCCCTTTTTTTGTCTGTGTGACAAATTTATTGATGGGAGTAGCTAATTTAGGTATCATTTTCTTTTTCTAAAATTTATTTTAAAGAGGGTAAAACAATAAATTCAGTCAAAACAAACCAGTGTAAGAGATACAGAATTTCAAAACATTACAAAATCAACAATACTTACCATAATGCCTTTCGATGTCTTCAAAATAGCTGCAGATAACTTCAGACATAGTAAAAACCAACCAGAACAAAACAGAATAGAAATAATAAAAACCAAACAATGAATGCAATAAAGGATTCAAAATAAGCAAATCGTAAATCCAACTTATGATCGGACCACTGGCCCTAGACCCGCAATGTTAATGAAACACCAAAGCGCCACAGGCATCCAATTGCATTTCACCTCCATAGCTGTCTTCAAAACCTGTGTTTCCCTGGATAAGCTGGTGGTTTCCAGGGGTGTGTGTATGTGGGGGATTGGTATTTCTTGTTTGCCTGTCTATGAGCAGGAAGGGGCTGGCTCTTCCCCTTCGGCCAGCGGCCTGTGCATGGCTCTGGTTTCCAGACTGGCTTGTCTGATAGTGTGGCCTTGTACTCTCTCCCAGTCAACAAATAACTATCATATTCTTATTATATGGTAATCTATCTCATACAGCATTTCTAATAGTTTCTGTTTTATAACATTAGATGCTCTAACCAGACAATTATTAGTAACTACATTGAAAATCTGAACTCTAATAAATTGGAATCCAGAAAAGAAATGGATGGATTCCCAAATAAATATGAATTACAAGAAACTGAACTAAGAAGATAAAACTCCTGAAAAATTCAATAATAGGCAATGAAACTGAGGCAGTAATAAAAAAATATTAACTAAGGAAATACAACTCCAACAGGCCACATAATATTTAAAGAAAATGAAAGAGAAGTACTGCCACACTCATTCCTGGAAGTTAATATTACTGTGTTCCAAAAATAGACAGGATCTCAACTAAATAGAAAACTACAAGCCAATCTTTTTAATGAGCATAGACACAAAAACTATCAGCAATATATTGGCAAACTGAATGCAATAACTCATTAAAAAGGCTTCATTCCAGGGATGCAAGGATTATTCAACATATGCAAATCTATGAATGTAATTCATCCCACAAACAGAAGCAAAGAAAAAAATTCGCATGACCATCTTAGTAGATGTACCCTTTGACCAAATCTAATGGTCATTTATGATTAAAAAAAACAAAAAACAAGAAGCAAATCTGAATAAATAGGTATAAAAGCACAATCTGATAACAGCCAATTAGAACAAATCAACCTCAACATTATATTAGATGGGAAAAAAAATAAAACTTTGACTCTTAAACCACTCCTTTGCATTATTGTAGTCAAAACTTTAACCAGAGTTATCAGGCAAGAGAAAAAGATACAAATAGGTAAGCAAGAAGTCAAACTATTTTTATTCACCAGTGGCATGGCATGGTCCAAAAATGTCGACCAAAAGACTTCTAGAACAAATAAAAACATTCAGAAAGAAAGCAGGACACAAAATCAACATAGGCTACAATTCTATATTCTGTATACCAATAAATATCTACTGAGAAAAAAATTAAGAAAACAATGCCTTCATAATAGCCTGAAAAAATACTAGTTTAGAACTAACCTAACAAAGAAATATAAAAAGAAATATAATATTCTGAAAAGCAAGGTTAAAGGAGATACTTTAAAAAATCAAGAAAAAAAAGGAAAAGGAAAAGAAATACCCCTTCCTAGATATGCAGAATAAATATGATTAAATGGTCACACCACCAAAACTGCATATAACTTTAAAGCTATATCAATCAAAATACCAACAACACCCTTCACAGAACTAGAGGAAAATAATTCTAACATTCATATGGAACCAGAAAAGACTCAGAATAGCAAAAACAATCCTAGGCAACAGGAGCAAAGCAGCAGGCATCACAATCCTAGTTTCAAGTTACATTAGAAAGCTACACTGGCAAAACAACATGGTACTGGCAGATAAGAACAGACATGAGATAAATGGGACAGAAGAGATGGCAAAGAAGGAGCCACAGGCTCATGCAGCCACCTGACCCCTGACAAAGTGGGCACAAACACACATTAGAGACAAGAGAGCCTCTTAGCAAGTGGTGCTGAGAAAACTAACCACACACATGCCCAAGACTGAATCTAGACATACAAGTCTCACCATATACTAAAATAAAATAAAAATTATCAAGTATTTATGTATTAAAAGAGAAACAGTCTTCTGAGAGCTAACATAGGTAACGTTCTTGCAGACATAGGCACAGCGAAGGTCTTTCTGGGAAGAACCCCAGTTACACAGGAAAAAGTATCAAACATCAACCAAGATCACACTGAACTAAAAAACTTCTCCACAGCAAAAGAAACAAGCACTAGAGAGAAGAGACAGCCTACAGATGGTGAGAAAAAGTTTTGCAAGCTATGCCTCTGACAGAGGAATACTGTCTAGAATATTTAAAGAGCTCAAAATATTAAAGCCCCTCAACACTAAAGAACCAATTAAAAAATAGGCAGCTAAAAAGACTAGATACTCCTTCAAAGAAGGACAAATGATGAATAAATGCATGAAAAAATGTTTAACATGTCTGGCCACCAGAGAAATGCAAATCAAAATTACATTGAGATTCTATCTTCCTCTGGAAAGAATAGCTAACATAAAGAAATCAATTAATAACAAATTCTGGTGAGGCTACTGGGAAAATGGAATGCTTCTACATTGTTGGTGGGAATGTAAACTAGTACAGCCACTACTGAAATCAGCATGGAGACTAAAAATAACCTAGAAAGGGAAATTCTATTCAATCTACCTCTTCCACTTCAAGATATCTTCTTGAAAGAGCTAACACATTGCATTACAGAAATACATGCATACTCATATTAATGCCAGTTCAACTCATAATAACTAGTCATGGAAGTGGCCTATATGCACATTAACACATGATGGGTAAAAAAAATGTGTATTTTTAATACACTGGGATATATTTACTTTGCAATAATGGAGGAAAAAAAGCCATTTTAAGGAAAATTGATGCACCTCAAGACCACAATGTCAAGTGCAATTAGATGAGACACACACTTAGATCGTGAATGAGTCTTTTACATGAGAAACCCAAAATATTAATAATTCAAGGAGAAAAATAAAATCAAGTAATAGGAGACAAGGAGATAAATCTTCTGCAAGTGAGAAGAGGACCAAGAGGTAGAGGGATGAGGTAGGGGGTGGGGAAGGGGAAATAAAAATATTGATTTATTATGCACATATACCAAGTCCCCAGAATGAATGTAATCATCACTTGATGTTCAAGTGAAATGATTAGAAATCTATGTTCTGCAAATGTACTAATGGCAATTAAAAAATAGGGTGTCTGCCTTTCTGCCAGGCTTTGTGGAACACACCTGTAGTCCTGGCAATTCCAGGAAAATGGAGCAGGAGTACCGAAGTTTGGGGATAGCCCGAAAAACTTAATGACTTAGTGAGATCCTGTCTCAAAATAAAGAAGGCAGGGATTTACCACAGTGAAAAACTCTGGGCTCAATCCTTAATACTGAATAGAGAAAAAGAAATTAAAATAAATTTGAATAACAACAAATATTTTAAAACCAAGATTTAAAAATTTAGTGCATTAAGTGGTAATCCTATTCAGGAAAAATGCATGAAGGAAAATGAATCAGCAGACTACAAAAACCTAACTGGGAAATAAAAGCCCCACACAAACGTTAGAGCAGCACTCTAGGATGATTCATGCCAGGAGAGGGTGGAAGAGTAGATATGAAGAGGAGGAGAAATAAAAGCGGTTGAGCTGTGTTTATTAAGGTCTACAGTGTGCTTCCCGCTTCATATATGCTATCTAATCCAGGCTTCCAGCACCTGTGTTAGAATTCACTTAACAGAGAAGGGACTAAAATACCACCAGAATTTAAATAAACAATGCAAGTTCCAGTGTAGGAAAGTGAGGAGACAAATTTAAACTGATAGAATAAAAGAGAAATTATAAGGTGAGAGACAAAGGTTGCCTATACTTCAATTTGCTCCCATTTTGCATTTAACTTTCCTGACATATCTAAGCTCAGCAGTTCTTTCTTAGATCACTTGATGTTCAAGTGAAATGATTAGAAATCTATTGTTAATATCTCAGAACAAATCATTGATTTTAATTCTGTTCCCAGCACCTTGATTTTAGATTCTGGAAATTAAGATAGAAGCTTTAATAAGTGAATATTTATAAATATGTTGATAACTAAGGGACTTAACTGTCATGAATGCAAGATCATAAAGGGAAACTCATTACATTTACCTAATTTAGAAATTTAGCAAAATGTGGAGTGAGTTTTGAAAGCTAAAGTTGATGGTGATAGGAAAACATTCATGACGTTATCCAATTAAAAGGAAAACTCATGAAGACTGTTGCAGTTCGCGAATGATTTATTCATTAGAAGAAGCGCTTACCCTGCAGAGGGCCCTTCCGCATGCCTGCGGCGGAGCAAAGAAGTGCTTCGCTGCGGAGCCTGGGCTAGGTAGGTGTTCAGATGCTCCATGGTAATCATCCAAATGCGTAGAGACGTTTTGATCTTTTTTTTTTTCATAAGAAAATGAATGAAGAGGTGATGATTTGCCATGTTACTCTCTGAAAAAGACAATTTTGGAGCATATTTTCCATGTGTAATTTCTGGGATTTAGTCCCAGAAGTGACACATGATTAGAGGCTCCTTGTCTCATTCTCCATGAGATAACTATAAACCGATTTCTGAGTCACAAAGAAGAATCCGAACTGCAGTCAAAGAAGGAACTGTGTGCCGAGCTCGGGCAGTGTGGCCTAGCGGCATACACAGGTCCCGGAGGCCAGTGGGACGCACCTGCACGCTGCACGGGCTGCTCACCACTGAGCCTGGCGTGAGCTGCCAGTAATCGGCCTCCAGCTGTCCTGTGCACCTTTGTAAGCTGGACAAATGCCGTGGAGATTTACAGTAGGAAGCGTTCAGTGGCAAGAAACTGCAGGAAAACACTGTAAGCTTTGAGAAGTTATGTTTGCAGGGACTGGAGGTATAGCTCCTCAGCTCGGCGGCATGTTTGACTCTAGATCTGAAAACAAAACAAAAACAAAAACATCATCTGTTTGCATCTTTACCAGAGGCAGTTTTTCCTCAGATCATCCAGTAAGTCTTGGAGTTTTGGTTTCACACCACCCCTCACTTTGATGTCTTTTGATTTTTACTCAATTTCAGTTCTAAAAAATTGTAAGATAGGTGGTCTTCGTCCAAGGCCAAGATCACCATTCTGAAGATAAAGTAGCAACTTCTGGTGACATCTTGCGAATTCCTTCACTCTGGCCATCACTGAAGTGTTCTTTTTTAAAATCTGAAAAAAACGGCCTCCCCAAAATAATAAGTTATGAAGCTAAGATTATTGTAAGTTTTGCTTCAGTTAAGAATAATCATGTCAAATAGTTTCTTTCTCTTGTCTGATTCTCATGAGCTTCATCACATACCTTGTAGATTTCTTCTTTCCTATTTTCAGGATGAAATCATCTTACTAATTATATTCGTTACCATTAGATTTTAGTTATACTATGTGTTTTTTCTCTATAAACAACTAAACTTTTGGAATGTATAAAGTATCTTTTGATTTGTTTTTTATGTGCACCATGGATGCATGCTTAACTCCTTAAATCTAGTGAATCCTACTAGAAACACCACATTTTCTGTAGCAGTAAAGCTATTTTCAGTTAAACAGTATTTCCTTACATTACTGTAAACAGTGAATGAAAAATTCAGGAGTTAATCATCAAAGATACATGTCTTTAAGTTACAAAAAAAAAAAAAGCTCAAGTACTATAGAAACCCATTACTCATCCACCAAGAAAAGGCCATTGTCAGGGTCACTGGTGGGCCACACAGTGCAGGGCATTTTATTACTGTCTTCTAAAGGCTTCACTGCTTTCTAGTTTTGTAGGGTGTGGAACATAATTTTAAGAGGTGCATTTTTATTGCTCCCAGGCATGTGTATAACTTGTTAATAATTTTTTAAAGATTTTTGAGACAGGTCTTCTGTGTAATTCAGACTGGTCTTAAACTCACTATGTAGCCTAGACTGGCCTCGAACTTACAGGGATCCTCTTGCCTCAGCCTCCTGAGTGCTGAGAGTACAGGTGTGTGGACCGTGCACAGTCTAACCCATTAATAATTTATCATTATCACTCTAGGCTAATAATATAGAAAAGACTTCTGACAAAAGTTTATATTATTATGCTTAATATTAGATGAATTTCTGTGAAACACGTTTTCCTTATTGTAGGGAGCAGCGTAATAGCTTCACGGCTGCCTCTCTCCCTCCTGTGGACATTCGGTGCATCGGCCTACATTTCCCAGGATCCTCTCTTGCCCCACCCAGGAAATGACGGCAACCCATCTGTAACTTCCCACCCCCGCTTCTTTATAAGCCAGGAACATTGTTCAATAAACGAGGTTTGATTGGGAAACTTCAACTTGCCTCCGTCTCTCTCTCTTCACCCTGCCCCCGCCCCGTTTTCCTTCCTCTAGGGGAAAACTCACGAATAGGTCCGCAGGCCGGATCGCCTTATCTAGAAGAAACTCAGTTTTTCCTGGAAGGTCATCATTTATACACAAAAGATGTCCTGCTCAAAGTTATAATGCTGCAATATTTTAGTGTACTTGAGATTATTATATATACAATATATGTGGAAGTTTTAAAGATTAATTTATTCTTCTAAAAAGAATTATTGTTGAATTTTGTAAACCACAAACCGTAATACGATATGACAGATATAAAAATATCTTTACATTTACATTCAGAGAACTAATCTTAACACTTCATTTACACATGCAAAAATTAGTTTTTGTATACATCTATTTTGCCTTTAATAAAATTAAGTTTACACTTTATGTACTATTTTAAGCTAATTTCTTTATCAGTGATATAATGTTAGAATATTTTACATCAAAAAACTTTTCTGTGGTGACATCTTACATAGTATAGTAGTACAAAGTTCCTTTTTAGGACTTTAATCATCCATACCCCAATATTACTACCTTATTATGTATTATTTTTTACTATTGCAAATAACACTAAATATTCTTACAACAAATATTTATGGGTACTTATTCATTTTCTTAGACTTACTGCTAAAATTAGTTTCTGTGCATTATTAACTAATATTGAATTGCCAAGTATTCTTCAAGACAAAGTGTTTTACAAGTGTTATCTTCAAGTAGAGTGTGTTATTATTACCTTTGTATTAAATATGATGTAACAGTCATACTATTTTAAGTAATTTGATTATGGTTACAGTTATTTATTAAGTGGCTCCAGTCTGTGTACCATGAAGTATCAAAGAGAATTTATATTCCATACTAAATTGGCTAATAGGCTAAAAGATGGTGGGTCTTAATTAGCATTAGATGTATATTGTCTTTCAAAGAAATTTGCATTAGTTCTTTAAGAATTCATAGCATACTACATGCTACTACACCAACATGGTTCTAGTGAGGCACAAGAATAAGGCTGACTACTTGATTCCCTACCATTCTTAGTTTTGGAAGATTTAACAATTCATTTGGGAGATCTTGGCTTTTTTGTTTTAACTAGAAACTAAAACCAAACTTAAGATGAGCCATTTGCTAGTGTTACTGAAGAGTTTGTTTTAGGCTGTGAAGTCTACTGCACTGTGAGGACTAATATGATCCTAGCAGAAGCTTTTCCCGCTAACCTAGTGCTATGATTTTACATGGACACAAGCTGGAGTTCTGTATGTAGCTTCATATGGTATGCTTCCACCTGTCACTTTTCCTTAATTACCTAACTAAAGTGAAAGACATACCCAGGAGACACATATTATAATGAGCTTGCTTCATTAACCTTGAATTTCTCGCATAATTCATTTTTGGAGAGAAGATTGAGGAAGCATACTCGTATCAGTCTAATTTCATATGACTTGTAATCAATACTCAAGACTCCTGTGTAGAATAAATACTAAGAAGCCAAGGCAAAACAAGATTGATATTAATGTGTACACAGGAGTCTTCTGCTCGGAGAAGGGTCTAATGATACAGGGCTGCACACCAGACTCTTGTGACTTGAGATCACTTCAGGACTTATCAGCACAATAGCCAACATATATATGTTCTGGTTTCCGCAAGTCAAAATGTTTGACACAAATAAAATTTTAGAATATTGTATACAAAAGACTTACTGTAGTGCTTGGAGAACACGATTTAAGAATTCACCCCAAATTTTTATAGATGAAAAGAAGAAAGCCAAGAACTCTGTTTAAAGTGATTGCTCTTATTTTCAACAGCCAGAAACTCATTGTTCAATAGTGAATTCTGGAAATTTTTAAAAAATGGAGCAAAATTTCATTTCCCATCATGCTCTGGTTGTTGTTGTCTTTTTTATTAACAAATAAAATTGAGAAAAATAGAGGTGAATTACTTTGCATTGTCTTTTTTCCACTGAATAATGTAATGTAAATTCTACAGTGGGTTTTATGTGAATTCTTTGGAGAAAACAAAAATGAATACCAGGAACAAAGAAATCATTTTATTTTATATTGAGTGCTCAATATTCAAATTCTAAAAATTCAGGTTTTAAAAGGAAGATTTATTTAATGCAAAATATTTTGTGATTTTTTTCATCTATAAATTAAAAATTATTTTCTCTTAGTTTTTTTTTAATTAACTTTTTTTTTTAAGATATTTGGCTGGTCAATTTATATGCTAGTACAGCTTCAAACCACTCCTGATAATGGTGAGCAGCCTGTCTGTCAGCTCTGTGGGTTTCCATTTTCAACTGAATGGGTACCACAGCCCTCTGTGGGATAAATCAGGTCAGAATGTCGCTGGCTCAGTGTGTCACCTGTGCAGAGGACCCCACTACTGCCGGTGGGGTGGGGGGTGGGATCCACCCATCCCTCAGCTGCTCAGTGTTGGCTGCAAGGATCCCACAGCTGTCCCTGTCCCTGGAGCCCTGCCCTTGGATGATGGGAATTGCTGCATACACAAATGTCTGGGGAACTGAGCTTCCCTTCCCAATTACAGGCTGCCTGTGACCCATGACTTACGGCCAAGGGTGAAAACAAGCTGGTTTCCTGCTTCAGGCAGGACGACTGAACAAGGCTGATCTCACTCCAGGATGCCCTGGGATAGGAGCACAAGGACAGAGGTCCACTGTCTGGTCTGTGCCTTGCTTTTGCTAGACCTCCTGTGCTCTGCACCCTTGGTCCAGGTATAATCCTTCAGCAGTTCGGTGCATCCCTCCATCCATTTCCCACGCTCTGCTTTGCAGTGCGTTTGATCTAAGGTGATCCAATACCCATATAGGAGAAAAAACATCAAGTGGCGTAGAAATTATCTTTTTTAATATAAAATTTAAGACTTTCAAATTAATGTTTTAAAAAGCTTATTGGTACATTTTAGTTATGCATACCGATTGCTCTCATTATAGGGAACTGACACCTGTGCAAGATATAACTGGATTTTCTTTTTCCCATTCCCTTACCCTCCTTTCAATCCCATTTCCAATTAATTTTGTGCATTCATTTATAATATTATTTAAAGCATTTGTTTGCTTCTTTGATCTAGTCTGCATTTAAAATCAATATTGTGGTTAATAGAAAGTAAAAATACAATTGCTTCAGCAGCCTTCTTTCATAAAAGATGCGCTTCTGCCTTTAACACAAAGCTGGTTCTTTCCCTGCCTGTCAGTGGAGGAATTTAGAAATGCCAACTATGACGGCCAGCTTTCTGTGGACCGTGTGTAGTTAGATGGGTAGACTCAACAGACTGGAGCGCCGAGAGGACGCAAACTATTCCACAAACATGCTGGGGTGCCTCAGTGTTTTTCTTTGTTTAAAACATATTGACGTTTGTCCTTATTGAGGAGGAAATAAGTATGTGCTTGGGGCCTCACAGACAACCATTCATCATTCTCTCATGCAAAACGTGGAACGCCTGAGCCAGCGCGCAGAGTCCACTGGCAGCTACGGTAGCAGAAAATCAATAGACTGCGAGCGGACGCAGAGGCTACTCAGCCGCGCATCTGCAGGCCTGAGGTACTCTAAAGAAGCATTGCTGCAGGACTCAATTCTCCCAGCACCACAGACTGCGGCTTAATTCAAGCATTTGGGGGGGGGGGAATGAGGGTCTTTAAAATACACATTTTTGCTCTTTATGGCCTCCCAGAGCAGCTTCAGTGCAGCGCCATAATGAATAATGACAACATCCATTCTGAAAAACTGATGTTCGCTCAGTCCTTAGGCCCAGATGGAATGAGCTCCCTGCTGTGTGGGGCAATGAGTGTCATTAGGAATCAGCGTCGCTGCTAAAAGGAAGATGCACACTGCTACTTGTTAAAGACGCTACTGATATCTGGAAAGGGCGGGTGGCAATTGACTTTTCTACTTTCACCAGTAGTTGATTCTGCTAATACACCTAAGCTGATCTCGAAGATGAAGATCGAACTCAATCAAAAATTTTTCTTTGTGTTTTTTGTTTCTTTTGGTACTGGGAATTGAACTCAGGACCTTGTATTTGCCAGGCAGGCACTTGTGCCGTTGAGTCCTCAATCAAAAGTTATTTTGCTGACAAATTTGAATTAAGCTGAAACTGCATTGTATTATAAAAATTCATTTAGCCTAAGCTGTTAAAAAATGTGGGGATTTGAATAACAATTTGAGTATTTTTTCCTAGTGAAATATTTTTCCCCTTGGGAGCTAGGAATGCATCATAAAAGTTTGTTCTAAAATACATATAAGATATTCCTAATTGGAGTATCTTTTTCATGGTAAAATATAGAATTTAGGCACAAGTTATACCATTGATATAAGTATATTAATATACCTACCTTTCCTTCTATTTGTAAAGAATGGTCACATTTTCAGGTCACCAAGTATTCAAGAATAGGTTAGCCTTTTTTGATAGATATATTGTATCTCCACATGATTCAGAATTCATCTGGCAGATGCGTATTTCAGTACAAAAAGGATATGTGTGTTTTTAATAAACCTCTGATTTGATCTTAATGAGGTTAATAACAAATTTAGACATTGCACAAATATATACACTTAATATAATAGATGAAATGTCAAGGTCAATTTGATTCTAATAATCTTAGCAAAATGAAAGTAACATCATGAAAAATGAAGCCTCACTTGGAAGCAATAGCTAATTAAGATTTTTCTTAATGCCCCAGAGAGAAAAGTGTACAGAGAGTAGTCACAGTTGGTTTAAGATTTGCAACTCTGTTGGATGTGACAGTACATTCAGCTCATTCCACGCAGACACAATCCAGCAGCTGTGATGATAATTATTAGACTTCAGAGCACTTCTTGGAAAATTTCCATGTATTACAGTGCTTCCAAAAGCAGGTCCCCTGGAATTGCCATAGTTATATATGTCACCCAATGCTTTATCAGTATTTATTTATCACTTTACTTTTGAGTTACACATATTTCAAGGTGCAAGGATAGAAATGTTACAGATATAAACAAATAATATTTTAAAAAAATACATATTTTTAGTTTCCTTTAATAAACAAATATTATAATTTACAGTACCAAAATTAAAAAATCTGAATGCATGTCCTTTGTGGAATAATGCTTGTGAATAAATTCTCATAAATAGAATAAATGTAATGGTCTAATTTTAGCATAAACTTTTAAAGTATTTTTCTTTTTTAGAACTTAGCAATTCTGAGACCTTACATTTGCAAAATAATTTTCAGACATGTTTACATATATAACATGTCAATATAATATATTCATAATAGAACTGCATTTGATAAGTGATGTTTAAAATGCCCCCAAAAGAGACTAGTTTGAAGTTTCAGTTGTGAGTGTTCTGTCTGGATTTCTCTGAAAAGGCTGTGTCCATGTTCTCGACACTCTTTGTTGTCTGAGGGCTCAGGAGATCTATTTAGAGAGACAGTGAAGCAGGACTGGCCTTCGGCGACCCCTGGTGCAGTGTGTTCCTTCCGTGTGGCCATCTTCCAAAGGCTAGAATACTGCTGTCCCTCACAAGGTTGCTCTGAAAAATAATGATACAGCGTGCATGCTGGGCAGTGCATGGTATGTAGTGTTACCATGATTATCATTGTTAATGTTATTAATATTATTATTACTAATAATGCAAAAATACAGCACAGTGGAAACTTATGGGGCTCTGAAAGTAAACATATCTGGTTCTGAATGTGGTTCAATCACATTGAAGCTGTGTGATCTTGCAAAAAAATCAACATTTTAGATCTCTCAGTGCAGATTCTCACTCTGTATAGAATGGCAATTTATATCCAACCAGTCTCCTTATTAAAATTATGACATCAATTGATTTCTTTTAGGATGCAGAAAATGGTTCAAGAAGTGCTTTTGGGGGGATATTTTCATTGTGCTTATGTATAGTATAATAAGTAGAGATATATTTCTAGTCTCCCGTATCCACATTATTGTCCTTTGTAGTGAAAGGAACCATATATTATATTTTTGTTATTTATATATACTTTAAAACTAATCATAGTAAAAATACAAGCTTTGTTTATTTATTTAAATATCTAACTTATTGTCATCTAAAAATGAGATTAAATACTAGAAGAATTATAACTTGTTTAGAAAATAATATTTTAGAAAATATTAATAGAAACAAGTTTTTGTAAAGTATATAAATATTTATATATAGTACATATTTTATGTAGATATAGACATCTCTTATATATTAGAAATTTATATATGAATTTTTTATTTAAAGAGAAAAAAGAAACAAAACAGAAAAAAGTGTAGCAATAATGCAGAATTCCAAAGGAAAAACAAGGAAAAAAATTAAAAGCACTAAGAAATCGCTAGTTGATAAATTACATATTGTCATCTTGGATATAGTTGTTCATGTTACAAAAATAAAGGATACATTGTAGACATTCAAACAGTGAGACTGTAAACAGATCTGCTCTAGGATCCAACAAAGATTCAGCAATACGGTCATCTATTTCACACACTCAAACATACATGCAGTTATATTCATGTGTAGAGCATTTTCTTTTCCTCTTTTTTACAGTAGCAATTACACATTTGGGGTTTTGTTGCTCTTATAGTTATTACTTTTTATACTCGAGACACAATGTGATAATTATAAATCTGTTTCTTATTTATTTCACTAATGAGGATGGTCTCAAGTTGTCTCCATTTACCTATGAAGGCCTCAAGATCATCCATTTTATAGCTGAGTAATAGTCCATTGTATAAAAATACCACATCTTTTTCATCCACTCTGCAATTGATGGGCATCTTGGTTGTTTCCAAGATTTAGCTATTACAAATTGTGCTGCTATGAACATGGGTGCACATATATCACTGTGATATGACCTTTTCAGTTCTTCTGGGAAAATACCAAGGAAGAGAATAGCTGTGTTAAATGGAATTTCCAATCCTACTCTTCTGAGAATTCTCCATATGGATTTCCATAGTGGTTGCACCAGTCTACATTCCCACCAACAGTGGAACTTTGTTGCTTTGTCCCGAAGCCTCACTAACATTTGTTATCAGTTGATTTCTTGATGGCAGCTATTCTTTTCCAGAGTGAGGTGGAATCTCAATGTTGTTTTAATTTGCATTTCTTGAATGACCAGTGATGGTGAACATTTCTTCATGTATCTATTTGCCATTTGTATATCTTCATCTGAGCACTGTATGTTCATCTCAGATGCCCATTTTTGGAGAGGGTCTTTGAATTTGGAAAGCTTGATATTTTTCAATTCTTTATGTGTTCTGGATGTAAGTCTTTTGTCTGAGGGGTTACTGGATAAAATTGTTTCCCACTCTGTGGGTTTTCTTTCACCTTGTTGGTGATTTCTTTAGAAATGCAGAAACTTCAATAATAGGAGAGCCCAATTGTTGATTCTTTGAAGTGTTTCCCATGCAGTTTGCATTTTGTTCATGAATTCTCTGCCTACCCCTGTGTCTCCAAGACTTCTACCTACCTTGTCTTCCAGTAGATTCAGTGTTTCTGTTTTGATATTTAGGTACCTGATCCATTTAGACTTTAGTTTTGTGGATGGTGATAGGCATGGATCTAGTTTCAGTCTTTGGCATGTGGAGAGACAATTTTTCCAACACCATTTATTAAAGAGGCTGTCCTTCTTCCAGTGAACATGTTTAGCCCCTTTGTCAAATATCAGGTGACTGAGTGTCTTTGTAGTTGTGCTTGCATCTTCTAATCTGTTCCATTGATCCTCACTTCTGTTTCTTTGCCAGCACCATGCTGAATTTATCACGGTGGCTTTATAGTATTGTTTCAAGTCAGGAATTGAGATGCTTCTTGCCTTGCTGTGGTTGCCCAGAATTGCCTTTCTTGATATGACTATTTATTGCTATATATTTCCCTCTTAGGACTGCTTTCATTGCATCCCACAGGTTACAGTATGTTGTTTCTGCATTTTCATTGACTTGTAGGTATTGCTTTATTTCTTCTTTAATTTCATCTGTAGCCCACTGGTTTTCAAAAGGTTGTTATTTAATTTCTATGTATTTATGCAGGTTTTACAATTTTTTGCCATTAATTTCCAATTTCAGTGCACTCTGGTCAGATAGTATGCATGGGATAATTTCAATAACTTTGCAGTTACTTAAGAATGTTTTGTGGGATAATATATGGTCTATTCTGGAAAATGTCCAATGTGCAGTTGAGAAGAATGTGTATTCTGATGTGGTTGGGTGGAACACTCTGTAAACATCTACTAAGTACAATTGTTCACAGGTATGATTCAGTTCTATTATTCCTTTGCTGACTTTTTTGTCCAGTTGATCTATATCTTTGTGACAATGGGCTGTTAAGATCTCCTGTTATAACTGTGTTCTTGTGTATTTGGTTTTTCATGTCCATTAGTATCTGTTTTATATAGTTGGGTGCTCCTGTATTTGATGCATATATATTTATAATTGTTAGTTCTTCCTCTTGAATTTTTCCACTAACAAGTATCTAGTGACCTTCTTTATCTCTTTTAATCATTTTAGTTTTGAAGTTCACATTGTCTGCAAATAGAACAGTTACCCTTGCTTTTTTCTGGGTTCCTGTTGCATGGAATACTGTTTCCCCTCCTTTGACCTTTAATCTGAGTTTCCTTTTGGGTCAGATGTGTTTCTTGTATACAGCATATTGTGGGATCATGTTTCTTGATCCATTCTGTCAGTCTATTTCTTTTTATATGTGAATTGAGGCCATTTACATTTATGGATATCACTGATATGTACTGGCTTGACTTTGCCATGTTATATTCCAGTTGTTTGCTTCCTGCTTTTCCCCTTATTTAATTGCTTGTCCTACCTTGTGGTTTCTTTCTGTTGTTGTTCTGGGGATTGTGGTCATTTTTATCTCTGGTAGTATGTCTTTCAATACTCTTTCTAGGGTGGGTTTGGTGGACATGAATTTCATCAGTTGTTCTTTGTCATGGAAGTATCTTCTTTCTCCATTAAATTTGAATGAAAGTTTTGCTGGGTACAATAGTCTGGGTTGAAAGTTATTTTCTTTCATGGCTTGAAATACCTCACTCTAAGCTCTTCTTGACTTAAGGGTTTGTGCTGAAAAGTCTGTATCTAATGGGCTTTCCTTGATAGGTGAGTTGTGTCTTTTCTCTAACATCTTTTAGTATTCTGTTTTTATGCTGCATGTCTGAGATCTTAATTATGATGTGTCTGGGTGTGGATTTATGTTGATTGTGACTGTTTGGCATTCTATATGCCTCACTTACCTGCATATCAGATTTTTTTCCCTATGTTTGGGAAATTTTCTTCTATTACTTATGTGAATATTTTGGGTATGTCATTTGCATTGGTTCCTGCCTCTTCATTGATGTCTATTAATCTTATATTTTTTTCTATTGACATCATCTTGAAGGTGTTGGATTGTCACTTCATGCTGCTTTGTTATTTTTAAATGTTCTATCCTTTCCTGTTCACTAATCGTGATCCTGTCCTCAAGGTCCAAAATCCTATCCTCAGCTTTATTTAAGCGGTTTTGCATGCTTTCCATAGAATTTTTTGTTTCTTTGATGTCTCTTTGAGTTTCTTTCATGAGCTCTGCTTATTTTCTATATTGTTCATTCAAGGTTTCAATCAGTTTCCCATGCTCTTGTACTTTTTTCTCTATTTCTTCTTCAGCTGCATTCAGCAACTCCTTTACTAAGGTTGTTATTTCTATCTTTACATGGGAGATTACTTCTAATTTGATTACTTCTAATTTGATCTTTACATGGGAGAGTACTTTTAATTTGATCTATAGCCTCATGGAGTTGTTTTTGTATTTCACTTGCTATCTTTTCAGAGATTTCTGATGTGTTACTTTTGGAGTCCTCTATTTCAATGTCTCCTGTACTTGCTCTTGATGGACTAGATGTTTGAGACTGCATTTTGCTTTTTCATTTTGCCATTTTTCCCTTTCAAGTTAGTGTCTGGTCCTTCAATCCTGCTAGGCTAGTCCCAGATGCAGTGTGTGGTCTTACTGCCTGGGAACAGAGTTTGGAGTCCACTCTGTGCACTGGGATGCTGTAGCAGCACAAGATCATGGCTGGAGGTTGGATTCTGGGCCCTGCTAGAAGCTTGGAACTTGCTCAGTGTGGCCCAGTTAGGACCACTGGTCCTTCTCCCCTAAGGCTGACTCCAGAGGCAGGGTGTGGTCTTACCGCTCAGGAGCAGAGTTTGGAGTCTGCCCCATGTGCTGGGATGCCACTGCAGCACGGGGTCATGGCTGAGGTTGGATTCCGGGCCCTGCTCAAAGCTTGGAGCTCACTGGGCATGGCCTGGTTAGGGCCTCCAGTCCCTCTCCCCTATCTTATGCTGGCTCCAAAGATAGGGTGTGGTCTTAATGCCTGGGAGCAGAGTTCAGAGTCCGCCCCCTTGTGCTGGGATGATGCTGCAGTGCCCAGGTCATGGCCCTTATATGTGAATTTTATAATACTACATAACCAAATGTATAGATTTATATAGCATATGAATAAAAATTTAAGCAAATTTAATGCTTACATTTAAAGATTATCAGTTCCTAAAAACAAATGTCTTTCACAATAAGTCTTGTACTATTAATTGAGTTTTTACTTAGTTCCAGATGTTTTAAATTATTTTAAGAAATAGTCACATTTAGTTTCTTCTTTTACATGTATTCTCCTTTCTTTCTTTAAGCTTTTTCTCTCTTTCAGATTCTACATTTCCAACTGCTAATGAGACATTTTGTGTAAATGTTTGCCAGGCACATTAAAATAAGACTATTTGTGGCTAGAAAATGTTAGGATAGCAGGGTAATTGACAAGATAAAAAGCTTAATTTGACTTGTAGAATTTTAAGACATTTTATATGTTATTAGACAAAAGCCTAACATAATAGATTTTTAATTACATTGTATAATCAATATAAATATATCTTTTTATATCTTCCAATCCTTTTCTGTCACATCATCTAAAATCTGTGCCATGGTCTTTAGCAAAGAGTGACTTTTTTGATAATCACAGTCTTTGATTTGAGCTCTAAAAGTCTTCAAAGAAATTTAATATATTACAGAAAAATCTTGTAGACATCAAGTATTGAAAAACAAAATTTCACCATAACAGAAAGTATACCATCAGTTTAGCTGGAAAATGTACAGCCCATCACTTTCAGAATGTAGGTAGGATTCATTAAATTTATAGTGTGGAGGTTCTGTTTCCTCCATACTCAAATTCTCTCTCCAGATAGTTTAGGAAGAGGCTTCTGCAGGAAGCAGAGTCACATGTCTCTGTTGATCAACATCAGTGTAACAGTGTGTGTTATGGTTGTGGGAAAATATCCCTGGGAGAAATCTGATTTGTCTAATTTTGTCATCAATATTTTTTGAGGAAATCAATGCCTTTCCTTTCCATGTTACAGTTCCTGCCTCCATTGGTGGAAATAGTCTGGCTTGCCAGACCTGTAATGCGAGGGAGCACTAAGCCTTCTTGGGGATCTGTGGTAAAATCATTTCTGTTTGAAGACAAGGAGTTTCAGGAAGATGAGTGATTCTCCTGTTAGAATAAAATAATATGGAAGAAGGATGTTGAAAAATTCCAAGAAAATAGATTCCAGACCTATTTAATCTCCTAGGATATGATGGTAACATGCAGAGTGTTCTTTTCCCTTGAACCGACTCTATGCAGAGAAGTTCTAAGCATGATGGATGTTACAGGTTAGACAGGCGGCCTGGTTTCTGCGAGAGAATCATGGGCCTGTGGAAGCAGTGCAGTACTTACCTAGTATTCAGGAGGCCTGGGTATGAGTTCCAGAGCTAGCGGGAAAATGTTGCAGCTGATATTTTGCAGTATTTAGCTGCAGGATAATTTATCTGTCATATAACTAGCTACTTTTCAGATTTTGACCCAAATGTGCATACCTGAATGCCATTATTTTGTTCTTTGAAAGCTACCAATTGATATGGATTTTATGATTATTATTGGCATCTAATTTTCTTTTTATTCTTTTATTTATTAGAGTTATATATTGATAAATCTGGATTCTTTGCTGTGAAAAATTTCCCACTGTCTAGATATGACTGATTTTATAGACATAGTGAACTTCAAAACAATCCTTTTTCCTCTCTTCTGTATTTTCAGCAAATTGCCACCTGGAGGCAAAGACCCAAGCAGACTCACTGTCAGTTTTGTCAAGGTTATAAGTGGTGTTTGTTTGTAGCAAGCACAGGCAATGTCTATTTTTCTTATTTTTTATTCATGCCTAATTCCTTATTTCATTAGGCCTACTACGATGTTCTGTTCTGTTCTACCATATTTCATTTGCTAGTATCCTCTTACAATTGCATATTTCTTCTCATTTATTATTTTGTTAGTCAGTCATACAGTTATGAAGGAAACAATAGGTTGAGTGCTTTATTATCTTACTGTGCCTACCAGCACTCAAAACAGTACAGTGGTTCCCTCCGATAACCAGTTTGTTTATTAACCTGTGTTGGTCAGGCACTCATCATGATGACAAATACTTGAGGTAATCAACTCATAATGATAAAAAATGTTATTTTGGTTCACACCCAGTTACCGAAGCCAAGAGAAATATTCAAACTCACAGCTTTTAAGTCTTCTGTCCATGAAAAATGATCCTCAGTCCTGTTGGGACTGTGACAAGGTAACACCCCATGGTGCTAGTGTGTGGTGAAGTAAAACCATGGGCTCATTCATGGTTTTTATGGCGAGGATGCAACAGTGAGAGAGAAGGGCATGGAGAGTCCAACCGCGCTTTTTTTTTTTTTTTTTTTAATTTTTTGTACTGGGAATTGAACTCAGGAACTTGTTCTTGCCAGGCAGGTGCTGTGCCACTGAGCTGTATCCTGGCCCCTCCCTGTGCTTTTGAAAGCATGCTTACAGTGACTTAAACACTAGGCACCCCACCTTCAAACTTCCACCACTGCCCAATAACACCAAGCTGGGTTTCACGTTCTCAACAGGAGCTTCCGAGAGCCAGTCTAGACCCAAACCATGTCACTGGGTGGCCTCAGTTCACAGTTACTCTATCAAGCTTCTGGTTAGGTGTTTCTCAGAAGGCAGCTGGTCTGTGTGAGCACAGTCCACAGTGAATGGCAAAGAGCCACCACCCAAGCCAATCAGCTGGAAAGCCTTAAAAATACATGGAATCTTGCTTGATTTAAAAGAAATCCTGCCTGTGTAGAGCAGCTCCGCCTCATGTCTGTGCTCCCGTTCAACCTTCTGAACCACAGCCTTTTGGATTTTAGTCTGGCCTTATAATTCCCAAATGTATAAAGCAATTCTTTGCAGTAAATTATCAAATATAATTTGACTGCTGGTTCTGTTTTTCTTGTTCAATTTTGATAGATATAAATGTTAATACTGGAAGTTGTTTTAGAGAAATAGTTAAACATTAAAAGTTGGTTTGCTGAATTGATTCTAGGCTTTGTTGAATTACTTCTTTAATCTTATTAGACTTAAAGGTACTAATGACTTTCAGTTGTAATGAGAGTACTGATCATCTATGGCATGGTGTGGCAATAAGAATATGCACAACAATACTTATAATCAAAGCCAAATGAAAGAGAAATGTCTGATTGGTGTATATTCTACACATTAAAATAACTGAACTGAGAAGAATAATTTTATTTAATAGTTGATTTTAACTATAATGGAGCATATAAGGAGAAAAAATAGTGAGATCAAGGCTTTCAATCCTAGTTCACATGGAGCATAAATGATATCTGTCTAGATATCTATCTGTCTAGAAAGAAACCTTTATGTTTTGTAGCCAGAGGGTAGAGATTTCTGCAAACCAGACTCAGGACCTCATTTCCTGAGATAAGACTACAATGAAAACTGAATTTGTTACTGCCCCAGGTATCTTTTGTTAAAAGAGAAGTGTTGACCAGGAAGATATGGAATCTAGAACATTCATAGTGAAATGGGGGCAGATAGGAAAAAAGCCTCCAAATTCTGCTGAGTACTGTCAGTAGAAGCAGCCCTTCGGCCAGCTAAAGGATCCCTCTTGGCCTGAAGAAACTGTAGAGACTTTCTGAGGTCATTTGTTTACTTCAGAGCTATCCAGGGTACCCCTCTTTGTCTAAGTGTATAACTAGACCTAATCTTAGCAGGCTGCAAAGGATATGATATAACATATGACCTATAAAATGGAGTCTTACAAGTTGACTTTTAGTTCAAATGGTTACTTCTTCTTGTTGACTTTCCATCCAAAGAGATTGTCACACTGTCACACTGTTAACCCTGATTGCAAAGTCCATAGTAGGATGGCAGGATCCACAATGGCAGAATCCAAGTCTGGCATTTATTTGCCAAAGGCAAGGTATTTTTGGTTACTGTTTACAATTTAACAGATTTACCTGGCTTACCTGGTGACCTATAGCTTCAGTCTATTAATCATAGTGTCCATGAAATAATTGAGTAGTCTACCAAGTCTCAACTTGATTTTCATAAGCAGTTGAATGAACATTCTATCTGGACTCACCAAAGCAGAGTCTCTACCTCTCAATCAATTTCCTAATTAATGCGGGTTTAGACTCCGAGCCCCTTCAGAGAAGCTTGCTTCCTTGGAGAAAAACTTCTGCTACGCATGTAAAATTGTACGGTTAAACCTTTTCTTAACCTATTCCCAAAGGGGAGTATGGCCTTTTATGAGAATAAAACATTGACAAAATAAGTAAGGTATCATGGATTTCAGGAATAATGGACATTTACCAAATTTCAGGAAACATAAAAAACATAAAAAGACTACCAGTCAGAGTGAGGACTTCAAGCCCATGTGTTAGGGCAAGATCAATATATTTAGCCATTATTTTAGCTACTATTTTTGGAATTTTAGCTATTATTTTTTCTCACTATAGAGTTCAATGAGTGCCTGCCCAAATATTTCTCCACTTATACAATGAATAATTGAAAAAGATCTACGCAGAAACTGGTAGAACTCCACATTGATTCTCTCACCTGTAGGGTGAAGTGGGAAATGGCAAACAAAAGTCACTAGAATTGACCTTCCCTCACATCACGTTCATGGAAAGATTACACAAATCACTCTTGAAGGATGGAGAGGATTTAGAAATAGTGATTCTCAACACATCCTGTTCAACTCTACCTCTTTTGTTTCTACAGAAAACACTTGAATCTTGAAGAAGGTTATTGAAAATGGAAACAGATGATGATTCCAGTTCAAGCTGCTGATAGAGGTAATATTTCACTGATTGATAAAATTGACACAACCTCTCCTATTTGGTAAACATTTACTGTCCTACTTTAGAAGCACATCAGCTAATCAGGCCCATGTCATCTAGTCCACAGAAATGTTGATCACCTTTCTCTTCTATAATATTGCGTTACTGATATGCTGGTTAGATGCAGTGAGCAGAGTAGGACTACTCTGCACAAGATGGTAAGATATTTGGATGTTGGAAGGCGGAAAATAAATACAACAAAATTCAGGGAACTTTCACATCAGTGAGTGTTCTAGGGATTCAGTGGAGTGCAGCATGTCAGAGTCTCCACTCCGAGGTGAAGGAAAAGTTGTATCTGCCCTCTCTGACCAGCTAAATGGGAGTACAAAGGCCGTTTTGGACTTTGGAGGCAATATATTCTTCCTTTGTGTGTGCTACTCTTGTCCATTGTTGAGTGTCCCCAAAGCTGCTAGTTTTGAATATAGGACACAAGAAAAAAACTCTTAAAAATTCAGATGCTGTATAGGTTGCTCAGCTATGTAAGCCATAGCAGATCCACCAGAGCTTGAAGTGTCAGTTATGAACTTTCTAACTAACCAAGCCATAAATTTAAACATGTGCAGTAGTACTCACTTTTGAAACAGGAATTTTGTATATTATATTGGGTTTATGTAGGGTCAAGTAAGCTGCATGAGGAAATTTTCAAAATCCCTTACTCTTGACGTATCACCCTCTCTCCTCATCTCACCATATGTAGGAAATGTAGGCCTGGTTTTTCAGATGTCTTGCACAATCGGCCATCTCTATCTGGATGCTCCAGCAGTGCCATCCCCATCTGGGACTTTCACAAAAGAAAATGATGAAGAAAATTCTTCCCAGAGTGTAAAAATTAAGGACAGATTCTCCATAGCAATTTTGAAAGTTAAAGAAAAATTGATAAATTGATAGAATCAGCCTACAACTCAATGGTCATTTGATGGGTGGCATAGACATGAATGCAAACTAATGGCAGGGGTGGGGTGGGGGGTCTTTCCCACAAGTTCTGCTGCATATTTATGGAAATCTATGAGGAGAAAATTCCATCCTCTAGAGAAATTAAATAGAAATCAATGGTAGACCTGAAAGTAAATTCTTAGAGCTTTTTAGAAGGGAAGTATAAAAAGAATATCTTTTTATGCTTTGTCAGAAACATAAAAAATACAATTTGAATATAACTGAAACAGAAAAACCTTGACTATACCTTCCCTTATATCTAAAATGTTTCTAGAAATGTTACAAAAAAGTGATAATAATTGAAAATTTTTAAAATATGATGAGCTGCACTATAGTTAAACAGTTCCACTCATCAAAAGATATTATCGGAAAATAAAAAGAAAAGCACCAGGTTAAGCTAAATATTTGCAAAACATATATGGTTGTTTATGGGATACAAAAAAGGTTTCTAGCAAAAAATAATGAAAAGAGAAACAACTCCATTAAAAATGTTGTAAAGGCACTTTACAAAGAAGACACCTAAGTGGTCAATACCCAAGAAAAGCACTCAACATTATTAGCCACTAGTTAACTGCAAATTAAATTACAATGAAATAATTGTGCATTTTCCCTAGAAGGGCAATAGTTAAAATAACTGGTAACACTAAGATTTGGAAAGCATGCGAAACCATCAGAACTCTCATACTGTGAAACAGTGTGCAAAATGCTATGGTTTTTTAGAATACCCGTTATATTCTTATAAAATGAAACATATATTGCTTCTCGGCCTTTTGGCTAAGATCAAGTGTAAAATGAAACATATATACACTATATTTAGGATTTTTAATCCTTGTTATTTATTTATGATAAATGAAAGCATATATTGTACAACAAGATATGTAAAGTTGACTATCCCTCCAGTTTTTCTAACATTCTGCTTGGTAATGCTCCCTATTTATAACAGCCAAATCCTGAAAAGAAACCAGGAGACAGTTAAAAGGTGAATGAATACACCAACTATAGAATAGTCATATAAATGAACATTGAGTGAAAAAGTTAATGAATTATTGGCAATGATGACCATCAAAACCAAAATGTTCCAAAGAAAGAGGCCTCTTGCAAACAGTATGCATTATATAACTCCATTTATAGTAAGTTCTACAGGCAAGCCTAAATTATGGTAGAAAAAGATCAGAATAATGATGTCCTCAAGAAAGAAGGAGAAAAAAATGGATCAGAACTGATTTAAGGATTTTTCTGCATTATATTCAACATTATAGAGTGAGAAATACTGCATTAGTTGCAACCAACTAGGGTATGATTATGACTTGTACCCTTCAATATATGCAAATTTTATATGAAAGAAAATATATGGAAGAGTGTCAGTCAATAATGTGCATCTCAAATGTTAGCAGAGAAGTATTAGACCGTCTTGATGTACTTGAAGTACTTTTTTAAAAAGCACTTAAAAAATCAATTCTGCAAGAAAAAAGCCAATGGTATACACATGAACAAAAACAATGAGAGAGAAATTGGGATCTAGGGGTGGTTCAATAAGAGACAAAAGAGCTGAGTGAGTCACTCTCTACCCTTCATCTAACCCCAAACAACACCCTAGGTCATTCCTGCTGCCCTTATCCTGAGAGGTGGTAAATAAAGTAACAAAAGCAGGAGAGGGCATGCGCGCCAGGGCACGGTGCACAGGAGGGTCCATGGGCAGCACCCAGAAGCAGGGTGTCCAGCCTTGCAGTGCTGACAGCCTGAATCATCGGCCCTTTCCCACTTTTGCTGCTGCTGCTAAATTCCCATGACCTTCAGCAAACGTAGCTGCTTACCGCTGGCTACTCGGGGTGCACTTGGCGAGCTTTTCCTCGTAGTACACAAGAGTTTGGACTATTATCTGCCCATTCGACTGTAGCAGGTGGAGGGTATGAGTGGCTGTTTACCATAGAATCGTCATATCTATTATCGACACCTTAAATTTTTACAGTCAGATGTGGGCGGAACTATCTGATTGGAAACATCTTATTGCTCACTGATATTTGAAAGAGCTGGAGACAAAGACAGAACAAATAGATTCTATACCTCGTGAGGGCAGAGGATGGGCATCGCCCTTTTCACTTGAAGCAGTCAGCAATCAAAGGACGAGAAGACTATTTAGTGTAAGAATAGGTAACCTCACCACCTCTGTCATAATTGTGAATGCTTGACACTTCTTTAGTAGCGAATGTGAAAGTAATAAAATGAGCTGGCCTAAATATCTCACTGGCATAATGGATTATTTGACAAATATCTAAAATGTATCATTGGGTTCTGAATCTAATATATATATGGTAATACTATACTAGATAATAAAATATATATATTTTACATATATAATCTAAATACATTTATATATGTAAATATATTTAAAATATAATTATAAACATATTTTATATATCTAAATATATTTTATATAATTCCATATATGTATATTCTAGCATATATATATATATTTAGAATTCTGTATTTAACCTTAACACTGTGTTCTTCATGTGAAGAAAATAGGACCCACAACAAATAGTGCAAGAGAAATTACAGCTGACACCAGTTTAAAATTAGTCAGAAAAATTAAAAAAAAATTAATAAATAAACAGAAGAACTGACAGATGGAAAAGAAGAAGCTGATATCAGGACCTAAACAAGTAGCCTGTGCCACGGAGCTGGAGCGATTAAGGATAAAGGGACGAAGTGGTACTTTCTCCAGAATCCCTGGCTCTGCTCAGCAGGAGGATCCTGGACCCACACAGGGCTCCCTCAGGGGCTGGGAGCGCAGAGGAAGGCCCCGGGGCCAGGGCACGAGGGGCTGTGGCAGCCCAGAGCCACGCACAGGCCCTCCTCTCAGGCCTTCCATCCCTGTCCGACTCCCGGTTGACAGCTCCTGTGGCAGTGCAACCCGCAGGAGGAGCTCTCTGAAATACCAAGAAGGGAAAGAAGGGTGGGGATAGAATTGAAGAGAAGCAGGCTTTTTCACCTATTGTAAGGCAGTCGGTGATAATATTTGCAAGAATGACATTGAATAAATATATCACAGAAATGGAACTTTCTTAACAAACACTGAAAATATGTGAGTTTAAGAGAAAGTGCTCATTCTCCTTTTTCTCTGCTCCTACCTTGGCCAGACCGGAAGTGTCTATTTCCGTAACGTGCAGTGCATTGGTGTGGTCACCCCCACATCACCGGGAACACCAATCTGATTAGCTTGTGCTTGGCATTGACTGAGTTTGGATTCTCCTTGTTAGTAGCTGGTTCCATCTCAAACATGTTCAATATGTCAAAGATAGGAAAAAAAATCCTGAAATTTTTGATCCCTCATCAGTTGATTGGGCCAAGTTCAAATGCTGGGAAACCATGTCATTCTCCTTTCTTGTGGCCACTTGGGCCATTTCAGGGCCAGGCCTTACAGTAGCGCACCTGACTCAAAGATTAGCCTTGACATGGGATAGTAATGGACTCAGTGCCATTCTAGATCCCTCAGTCCCGGTCTTCTTTTCAGCATGTGAAATATTGCTTTTGCCATTTAAAGTTGTTTGTTCAAATAGAAAAATTGTGACTTGATTTCCTTTGGGTTTGATTTCCATTAGAGATATTCATATGCATATTTCTTCAACCAGTACCCTGGTGTAGAAAAGAAAAGAGTATTTGGTGTTGGATGCCTAATAGTAAGTACTAAATAAATGGTAGCTTTTGTTGTTGAAACAACATTCCCTAACAGGTTTTGAACAGAAAGAATAAAATGAAGATTATACATGTGCTTGTCATTCTCAAAATTTCTATGTCATATATTAATGAAATGTTAAGTATTTAAAGGAAGTGTCTCGAACACTACTACAAAACAAAACAAAACGCAAAACAAACCTTAAGAGGATGGAGACATTTATTCATTCTTAAATTTGTCTAGAGTACTTTCTCATCACTGAGATAGAATATCTAGCATCCATGACTTAAAGGAGGAGAGGTTTATTTTGGCTCATAGTTTGTAGAGGTTTTAGTCCATAGTCGATTGGTTCCAAGGCAAAGCAGTGTGTCTAGGGGAAATGGTAGAGGAGAAACAGCTCATAGCACGGCAAGCAGGAAAGAAGCAGAGAACAAAGAAGACCAGTGTGAGGAAGAGAGAACCTTCCAGGCCATCCCCCAGTGGCCAACCAGACTTCATCTCCCAATATCGCTGTTATAAATTCTTCAGGGCACTCACTGACTGTGAGTGTGACACCGCCATGATTTAATCACCTCCTCAAAGCACTGTCCATGAGCACATGAAGCTTTGGGAGACATCTAGATGGGAAGTATAACAAAAATCATGTAACACCAGCCTGGATCAGTAATGTTTATTCACTCTGGAATGCTTCTTTTCAAAGGGAAAATATGACAGTCATTCTGAGAAACAAAATTAATGGCAAAAAAATACCATAGAAACTGCACATAGCAACAGGGAAAAATGGTTACTGAACAATGCTGAGGAAATAGCAAGAGATAAAAGCAAAGATCACA
Source organism: Hydrochoerus hydrochaeris (assembly GCA_004027455.1). Classification (NCBI taxonomy): domain Eukaryota; kingdom Metazoa; phylum Chordata; class Mammalia; order Rodentia; family Hydrochaeridae; genus Hydrochoerus; species Hydrochoerus hydrochaeris. The sequence goes on along the minus strand of PVLA01001410.1, from coordinate 302,960 downwards.
CACAAAATACATTTATACAATGTTATTATCAGAATGAGGTTGTAAACATGAGAAACAAGAATAAAGTAGTCAAAAAAGTTAAATTTAATCCAGAGCAAAATAGATGTAAGTACAGGAAAAAATTGGTGCTGCTTTCCATTATCAATAATGATGTACCATTTCCTAAGGAAGGAAGGAGAGCTTTCTTGTAAAATTGTGCAAAGCTCTAAGGCATCCTCTAAGGTATATTTTACTGGAAAGAAACTGATTCACCCTCTTTTTTTTTTTTCATGTGGCCACAGTTCCCAGAGTTTGACTTTACCAACCATTATTTTACTTTTCTTTTGTTCTGCATGCAGCAAGAGTAAATATGTTGCACCAGAGACTATTGTAAACACACCAGTTGTCTTATTTTCCTCTTTTCTTTAAGATTCTTTTGACTTCTTTGGATGCTTATACATTTCAAAACCCCTATCCTTTTATTTTCACTACCTTATGGTAGTTCTTTAGTTATGCAATAATAACATTCTTCTGAGTTGGATTTAATCAGTCTTTTTTAATCCTCTAAATCTCTATCGCTGATAAGAAGGATTAACCAATAATGTGTTTGTGTCACATTAAAATTACATGCAAATGTTAGAAAAGTAATTTGAAATTAATAATGTACCTTAGTGGATCTCCTCAAAGAACAGATCAAAACTGAAAATGAAATTCAACATATATTTTAAACATTATTTTCTAGAGATGCGTTTTTAAAAAGAATTAAGGGCTCATGTATCTAAGTTAGATGTGTAAGAGATGCCAAGTTAATTTCTAAAACGACTTTACCTTATTAAGCATGGAACTGGACTGTTCCTCTGCCCTCTTAACTGTTAGATGTGTCCATGCAAACACATGGTAAACTAAGACTTGTGGGTGAAATGACATGTGTGACTTCTGTTCTGCCCATTATAGGATACCATACTGCTACATCTCCAATATGCCATACTGCCACAGGGATTATCTCCAGAACCTGCAGACGCAAGCTAAGCTCTGGAATCAGAATATGCCTCTAACACTTGGTAAGGAAAATGTGTAAATCTCCATTGGTAAGGGTGTGCTTCTCTGTGGCAGGTGGAGGATGATCCCACATCATTAAAAAATTACTAGAAACTCTTTTTCAGTGGAGAAGATACAGAAATTTGTCTGCATGAGAAAATTTACCTTTGTGTGCAGAGGTTTACTGGTCCTCTCCTATGACCCTCTTATACCAATCCTCTTCTTTCTCAGTTTCAGTTGAAGATCGTATGCAAGCTTACATTTTAAGGTACTTCTCTGAGTTTCAATAATTCTCTGAATATCTCTCCTGCATATCTGAGTTAAACAGACTGGTTTACTTGTTTCGCTTAAGTTATTTTCTGCCATAGATGATCCTCACTTTGAACTCAGAAAGTAGAAACAGAAAATGAGTTTTCCTTCTCTGTACTATAATCCTGTCACACAGTTGGGCTACGGAGATCTCTTTTCCTCTCAGCACCCTGGATTGGAGGCTTCTCCTATAACAACACCAGAAGCTTCTGTTTAGAGTGGCAGGGAACCCTGTAGAGTGAGCCCAGACTTAAGATACCACGACTTTACTGAGACTCTGAAAGTTATATGCTGGATATTTTCAGTTGAAAGAAATTAGAAGGACCACAGAAGGCCTCTCTGACTTTCTTTTGCCCTCCTGTCTCCTGCCCCTCTTTGTCCATCTGAGGTGATTTATGGAAAACAGAACTTCTCTTCCCCAAGGTGGGTCATAAAAACTAGAAATATTACTCTAACAGTCTCCTGCATTTCTATGTAAGAGCTGACCATAAAGAAATTTCTGACGTACCTTATCAAATCGTAAATCATAAGATGTTCATTCGGTGAGAGATTCTGCATTACATTGAAGAAAAAGGATTGCTACCCAGAGAGACCAGGAAGAATGAGACCAGCCAGGCCTTGCTGGGCAGCCCTGTATACGATCACTCTCCCATCTGCTGCCCATCATTCATCAAAGCTGGGCAAAAAAAAATAGGCCGTTTTCCCAGGGCCTTCAGTTCTTAGTTTCCGAAGTCTCCTGTATCATATAAAACTTTGACTACACGAATTTAAGATTTTTCTGTTCTTAGCTTGTTTTTACTGTGGGAGAGTTGTCCATGTCCTTTGATGGGGATGAAAATTATTATACCTATTCTGTCCTTACAGTGTGAAAAATTACCCACTACTTGGGAATATCATTTTGGACCTCATGTATAATGTAGTGGTGGTGTCCTTTGTCTCTGATGTCTCCCGCTAGTATATATGAAACTGTGACAGACTAACATGTTTGCCCAAAAATCTCAGACCCTCCAGTTTTTAACAGTCCCTGCCACTATAATTATAAAGTTAATCTAGCCCAGGCTGAGCTCGAACTTGCCCTCTGGTTACCTCAGCTTTCCAAGTAACAGGAGAATGTAGCAATTTTAAAAAGAAAGAAAAGAAAAGAAAGGAAAGGAAAAGAAAAGAAAAGAGAAAGGAAAAGAAAAAAAGAAAAAATTCTACCAGCTCTGACCTGTACATGAGGGGTGAGTAAACCTGGGATCAATTCTTGATACCACAAAATTGATGTGTATAGTTAGAGACAAGCAATCTGTGTTCTCTCTCTCTCTTTTTTTTAAATGATGAAGTACAATTGGATCATGGGCTGTGACAAGTTCCAGGACCACTCAAGCCTCCAAGAGAGGATCTGAATCATCTGATGACTCCAACCTGGACCAGATATTTCAGGATCAAATTTCCAGAAAATCGAAATCTCAAGAGACTGTCAGAAGTGCCTGGATAACCTTTTTCTGAATCCTTGATTTACAGAAACCATGGGGAACAATTAATATTTCTTGTCAAAGAGAATAAAGGAGGGCGTAGGAGCATAGCCAACGTTCAGAGCCTTTGCTGAGAGTGTGTGAAGTCCTGGGTTTGATCATCAGCACCATACATAAGGAAGGAAATAGCCCCAGATACACAGGAAGCTGAGGAAGGAGGATCACAAGCTCTAGGACATCCTGTGTTATTTAGCAAGATTGTCTCAAAATAAAACTTAAGAGGTGCTGGGGATTTGCTCAGCATTCCCTGGATTCAATCTCCAGTACATAAAAAATAATGTAAATAAATTGTTACTCTTTTTCATTGTTTAAAATCATGATGTTACGCAGTAATAAATATGAAATGCAAATCCTGACTAGATTGTTGAGGGTAGAAAAGAAATACTGTATTGCAAAAAAAAAAAAAAAAAGTCAATGCAGGCAATTGTCTTTCCATTTAAATGGACTAAGTTATTCTACTGCTGTGGCACTTTTGTCTGATGCACCCCAGCCTCCATTCACAAGGAGATATTCTGGGTTTCCTTCCAACAATGATAGTAGAAATGGAAATTTTAGGAACCAAGATCATGCATACTTACTAAAGATCAAAATAAAAAACATAATGCTAGTAATGATTAGAACTCAGAAGACTTTGTGTATGACCCCCACACACATTATTTTAGGAGCTTTTCATATATTAACCCAGTTGAGAGTCACACTCACTACACTTGGTAGTACTGTTATCTACATCTGTAGTTGACAGCTAATTAATATAAATTGTTAAGAAGTTGTGAGCAATGTTGGTTTTGTGAACTGAAAGCACCAAATAAAACCAAATTTCAGTCATAAGTCTTAGTTAATATATTGGGACATTTGTCAAAGAACCACAGAAAAAGATGTCACACTAGAGAGGAAGAGGAGAGAGGAAGGAGCAGTGAATTGATTGCGCTTTTAAAGTTTGTAGTCACGTGTACTACAGAGAATCAGAGTATTATAAGAAAAGAAATAATTTATAACCCTGACTTTTGTTTTGTTTACAATATGAGAACTCATGGTAGATATTATCATGGCCAGTAATGATTTGGATGAAAAATAGGGTAGTGAAACAACTACAGTAAGCCTCAGTATCAGGTCTACAAGAGACAGAATTCATGCAGAGGACAATTAGAGACTTGGGACAGTTCTTTGTGCCCCTGATGCTTGGCAATACTCAAGGACCACTCCCTCTGGAAATGCGCCTCCTAGAGGCAGAAATAAAAATGACACAGACCATGGAAACTTGCAATTTCCAGCCAGAACACATACATGCTAGACTTGCCGGCAGTGACCTTTCTTCACTGGGAACTTGTTAGAGGTCCATGCACGTGGACTGCATGCGTCTCATGCATTCAATTGCAGCAGAGTGAGTGATGGGAAAGGGCGTGCACAGTAAACGGCCCTGAGATGCCTCAGCACCTGCCAGTCATGTTGTTAGCTGTGCTTTGCAAGACAGAACAGGAGGAGCTGCAGCCCTGGCACACATTTCAAATCCTAAACCCAACACATTTTGCCCTCAGGCCATGTCGCTGTTCTGTCAGTGTGAGTGCTCTTCTGGGCACACCTCTTCCCTTTACACTCCATTAGACTTCCGTTTCTTTGGTCGCTGTGCACAAGAACGTGGAGACTTGATGCAGCACACCTGACCCATGGCAATAGGATGACCAGATATCAGATTGACGGCAAAGAAGAAAACTTAGTTCATGTGTCTAAATGTAACATCTGGGGTGGGCAATCAGAGAGCCAGTGTCAGTTTAAAATAAAAGAATCTTTATTGAAGGCCAGGAAGGGGAACAAGAGAGAAGACTGACAGCTACTGGTAATACGGAGCATTCTAAAGGGAATGGCTCCTTCCTCCAAATTTCATCTTCGGCTCTTTACTGGGCTCCTTCTCCCCACATGGGCTCCTGGAGTGTGACCAAATTCTCAGGTTCTTTCCAGCCACAGGACTTCTCCCTGGCCTTTGGTGGTGGACAAGAGCATGGGTGGGTCCTTAAGGAAAGGCATTTTAGGCTCCAGGATTTAAGTAAAGGGAAACGGTGCAATTCTTCTGTTAATTCTACCATCTGGGACCTTCCTGGACCTGGCTTCTTCTTCTTTCTTGGCCTTCATCTTTCTAATTGTTTGAGTCCAGAGGCAGAGTTTGCCTTTAGAAGGATTTTCTATCAATTTTTAATAAAGCTCAATGAGGTCTTCATCTTACCTTTCCCCTACCTATGGGGCCCCCCATTCCTACACTAATAAAGGGAAAGCTATTGTTTTACAGGGTGTTAAATATTCCCATAGCTGAGTTAGAAAGACATAACTATGGGGTACTTTGGGATTCTGTTCTATAAAATATGAATATTTGTTTCTTCTCCATTCATTCAATCACATTTTGCCTTGTGTCCTGGAAGCCCTGCAAATTGACAAATATTGCCATGGGAGTCATTTTAGCCTCTGTAACACCCAGACTATAATTTTGAACACTCATTGGTGTTTCTGTCAAGAAGTCCTTGGAACTCTTCCTTAAACAGTAGACATTAAAACTGTGCTTTTAAAAAAGTGGAGAGTGAACTTGACAAATTAAAATAGTTCTTTCTCTCCCTTTACCTATGTTGAGCAACATATAAGAAGCTTCTGTTTTTGTCAATTGACCTATAATCATATTCCTTGGTATTGAAGGGACCAGCAGGAGTCTCTATCTTCATTCTATCATAAGCCAAATTATTGGAGAATAATTCATTGATTTTCCGCTAAATTATTTAAAATTTGCTTATAGAAACATCACTTCATTAGAATTCAAACCACTGAGACTGATATGAGATAGAAGATACAAAAACTATGTAGAAAGGAGACAAAGACATTATGATTCTAAAAATAGTGCAGTCCTTTTAAGAACTGCAGCTTCAGGACACAAACTCCTCTCTTTCTTTCTTTCTTTCTTTCTTTCTTTCTTTCTTTCTTTCTTTCTTTCTTTCTTTCTTTCTTCTTTCTTTTTTTCTTGCTTGCTTTGCCCATAATATGGTAATCCTGGCAAACTCTCTAACACCTACAAATGGGTTTGCTCATTTCCTTTTTTACTTGGAAATAGTTCTCTTTCCTGTGTGAGTAGGTCACTTTTTATGCGTGCCTGTATGAATGGACCATTACCTTTGTCTAACTATGGGTGGGTTGTCCTCTCCCAACTGCCAGATAAGACTAAGACTATGGTTTATGATGTTCCACAGATTTCCACCTCCCAAGGCAGAACAGGTCCCCAGCTCCATCGCGCCTCATTTTTCGCAGCACCTGCACTCTCTTCCTGAGTGCTTCTTTCAGTTTTTTGAGTGCGTCTTATGTGTACCTCTAACCAGTGCTTCTCACGAGTGTGTCTGTCCTATGCCTTCCTAGGATAAGTCTTTCTCATTACCCTTTTATTGATACAGCCAGAAACTTCTTTCTCTATGAAGGGACTTAGCAGTCTTTAAACCTTATTTTAAAAGATTGGGTTAAGCTTCTTATTTCAGCCTCAGGAACTTGCAGATATATCCCAGTGATAAGACTACCTGAGTCAGATCCTGAAACTGTCGTTTGCTATACCGATTTACATAGGTTGCACATTACTAATTTCCATTTGATCTAAATTAATTATGATATGCAAAGATTCACCAGGGTTAGTATACTGAAGATAATGGGAAAAAATATACAAGGGATAAAGAAAAACATGTTAAATTGCTGTATTTAAAAATGAACAGTATCTTAAAAAATAGTGTTGAAGCTTTGGGAATAGAATCCGTTCAGCAATAGTCAGAGCACTGCTGAGACCACTGTCTTTTGAGGGCAATCAAGATCTGCTCTGCACGCTGCACTCTGAGTGCACAGGAAGGCTACACAGTTGGTGAGGTTTTCTGATCTTGTTGTTGAGAAAGCATGTGTGTCCACCAGGCATAAAACTTCTCTGACTGTGTTTGTGCATCTGTGTGTAATCTGTATTTATCCTTTAACTTAAAAGTAAATCATATATTGTGGTGGTTTTCTTGGAATACTAAATATTCTATGTAACCAGCTGAGGGATGAGGGGAGATTTAGCAGATAAGGTTTTACCTCTTCTTCTCAACTGGAACAAATCTTGGTTATTCAGGTTATGAAAACAACCAAACTTTCCTTTTAAACAATATTCTATAGGTCCCAGAAATAGGCCAACAGAAATGCTACAAGCTGACCCTTAAGAAAAAAGCAAAATCAGTGGAGAAAAACACTTCTTAACAATTGATACTGAAATAACTTGATATTCATATACAGACAAATTAGTCTAGACACAGCTCATACTCAACATAATAAATTTTACTTTTTACTTGTACTCAAAAATAGTCAAAGACCTGGGTATAAAATGTAAAAAAATCTTCTATAAAGCGACATAAAATGTCTAGATGATTCCTTTCCCGGTATGGTAGTGTCTTTTGGTATACAAGCCAAAGTCATAAGCTATGGTGAAATAAGTGGTAGGCTGTAGTTCATCAAAGTTAACAACTTCTGCACCACTGAAGAAAGTGTCAAGAAAAGGAGAGCAAATGACTAGAAAACATACTTCAAAAATATAATAATCTTATTCAAACATACACAACTCTAAAACCCAACAATAAGACCAAGCGACTCAATAAAAGAGTAAGTCAAAGTAATAAGCAGACACCTCATTGAATAAAATGTATAGACGACAAGGTAAATGTATAAAAAGATGTGTCACTTCAGACATCATGAGAAAACACAGATTAAAATTACAATGAGACACAGTTACACATCTAGTCAGAAAGACAGAGTACCAAAGCATAATCATATCAAATACGGAAGAGACTGAAGAGAAGACAGCAGCAAGGGTGCTCATTGAGCCACTTGGGAAGACATTCTGCCAGTTTCTTACAAAACTAAATACACTCTTACTGTATCATCCAGCAGCAATCACACTCCTGTGTGTTCACTCAAATGAGTCAAAGCTTATGTACATGCACACACACACACACACACACACTCACAATCTCCATCTGATTATTTATAAAAGTTTAATTGATAATTTCCAAGACTTGGGAGAGGCTTAAATATCCTCTGTTGGTGGATGATTCAACAACAATTCAATCATATATTTAGACAGTGCAATATTTAACATATAAAAAATAAAATTACAAACCATAGAAATGGTGGAATATTAAAAGCACATTATTAATTGAAAAGAACCAACCTGAAATGACTACAGACCATGTGATTTGAACTATATGGCATTCTGCAAAAACAACTATGGAGACAGTAAAAATAAAAATTATTATCAGGATCTAGAAAGATGGAGTGATACAAATAATAGACATATCCTTACGCATTAGGGAAAACCCACAGATGTACAGTGACACGAATGGGCCTGAACACACACTACAGACCATGAGGGGTAGTAGTGTCTCAATTCAGATTCATTAATTTTAACAAGTGCGTCATTTCAGTGAGGCTCCCATTAATGTGTAGGTTGCGGGTGGTGTGTGTGAGTGTGTGTGTGTATAACAGAGGCTGTGTGGAAACTCTGTACTTCCACCTAATTTTCTGTGAACTTAAAACAATTTGAAAAATGAAAACTGTATTAAGAAAACATAGCTGGGCATGGTGGCACAAGCCTGTAATCCCAGTACTGAGGGATACTATGTAGGAGGAGTCAAAGTGCAAGTCCAGCAAGACAGTGTCTCAAACATAAAGATAAAAGGCTGAAGATATGGTATAATTCAAAGGCCCTGGTTTAGTCCCTACTGGAAGAGAGAGATAGGAGAGAGGAGAGAGGAGAGAGGAGAGAAGACAGAGGAGAGAGGAGAGAGGAGAGAGGAGAGAGGAGAGAGGAGAGAGGAGAGAGGAGAGAGGAGAGAGGAGAGAGGAGAGAGGAGAGAGGAGAGAGG
>PVLA01001410.1:260978-294114 GCA_004027455.1 Hydrochoerus hydrochaeris | reverse complement strand
AAAGAGATGTTAACAAACAAACAAGCAAACAAAAGCCTCCTAAAAGACAGTGGTCTAGGCAATGTTTTCAGAGTAAATCTCTGCAGCAATGGTCCTGTACATCTAATTGTCTGTGCTTTGTTTCACTTAGGTGTTTGGTGACTTCAACCTAATTCTAAACATAAAAGCTATTCACAGCATGGTCTATGTCAGTGGTGGAGAACCCATGTCACACATGTTGCAATGGGCTGTTTGTGTCATTGAACGCTCTGAAAGGTTTGCCATCATTGATCTATGCCAAATACAGTGCTGTATTTCTTGAAAATTTGTCAGAATGTATTTGTCAGAATAAACCAGATCACGGTGAGCATTAGCTGAGTTAAAGCATTTCCTGATAAGCAAAGACTAAATAATGAAGCTATAGAATTCAGCAAGTTTTATGAGCAGTATAAACCTTCAGTAATCTGAAGAGCATCCAGAAAGAACAATACAACCAAGCTCTGAAGCTAATATTGGAATTCCAATAGGATGATTCAGACAATATCTTAAGGAAAAGAAGAAAGTCAACAGAAAGTCCTATAGTCATTTGAGTGGAGATATTTATTCCAAACTCTTGACCATCCAAAGTAAAATTGAGAACTGAGAAAAAATATATAGGTTCCACAAAAATTTAATGACGGGTAAAAAAAATAAAATTCTTACAGTTGGTTCAGATGTGATAGGGGAAGAAAATGTGAATGAAAGAATAAGGAACAAACGGTCTGAAAAACCTCATTTACTAAGGAAGAATACATTAGAGAGAGAATTAAGCTTTCAACAAGTAATAATCTATTATATCATGGAAATTAGAGAACATAAAAATGATAAAGATCAAGTTTTAAGATTACAGAATGAACTGGCAAAACACTTGAGAAAGGAAATAATTTACCACTTGAAAATATACATGTAGAGAAAGATCAGAAATTAGAGAAGATTGTAATATAGAGAATATGAAATTTAACAGAGCCTACAGATCCAAAGACAATTTGGAGCCAATAAGTTAGTGAAGCAATGCCTATCAAATGTAAATAAAAAATTGTGAATTCTAAATATCAAGGAAGCTGTGTTTTTACATATAAATGCATCAGGAAGATATATTTCTATGCTCTTTATTAATGTTTTCTGCATTCAAGGGATGACTCAAAATAGCTCACTCATGTGAGCTATGTAAGAGATTTCTTGATAAAATTCCTATCATTTTCAAGAAACTAGTAATGAAAGGAAAAATAAGAAATTATGAACAAGAAGTCTAAACATGATTAAATGATCAAACACATGAATTTTTGGTGTTGAACAGAGCACCAAGTTTCAGAACAATGGCACAGAAAATCTGTTCAATGAAATAATAAAAGAAAACATTCTAAATTTGGGAAAGACATGAGTATCTACGTAGAGGAGACATTTAGAACAACAAACAAGTATGACCAGAAAAGAGCTTCCTTCTGTCACATTATAGTTAAAATATCGAGTGCTGAATACAGAGAACATTTTGAAAGCTGCAAGACAGAAATGTCAAGTCACTAAAAGAGTCAAACATGTCAGAATAAGTGCAAACATCTCTACAGACTCACAAAAAATCAGGACAGCAGGAAGGATGTATTTCAATCCCTGAAAAAAAATAACTGCCAACCTAGACTACTATATTCAGATAAGATATAGTTAAACATAACTAAGAATCAGAAATCCTCTCCTTCCACATTTTCCCTCTTGTTTTCATCGCATGTGGCCGTTATACTTGGAGTCTCTCCAGCTGTGTGCTGTGAATCTGAGGCTAACACATGCAGTGCTCCTCAATCATGTCTCTGAGACTGATGTTCCTCAAAGGATCTTGGGTCCTGAAACATCTGTGGGCTTCTAATGGAAGATAAACTTCCTAAAACTTTAAAGCAAATTGAGAGAAATTTTAATATGCTTTCTCCCCAAATCCTCACTGATATCTGATACTGCAACAAGATTAACAGAGATAAGCATATTCAATAAAATGCAGGTTTAAAACTGAAAATTTTACTCAAGTATGGACAATACAGATTATTTCTCTGAAGAGGCAAGATATTTGATATCAAAAACAGTAAAAAAAATTATTTTTAGTGATATTTAACAAAAATTCCAGAATAAGCTGGTCCTACCCACAGGGAAGTAAGAGAGGCTGAAGGAAATGCTCACTGGTTTGTCACTGTTTTTCACATTCCATATGAATTAATAGATGCATTTTCTGAAATTAATGGAAAAAACAAGTTTAAGTTATTATCACAGTAAAAGTGGCATATGTCTAAAAGAGTCACAATTTATGGTAAATTCTGTGAGGCATCAAACAGGCCATATAGCAAAGACCCCTAGAAACAAAATTAAAATGTATACAACAAAGTCAGATAAATTGATGGAAATAAGACCAAACAGATGGTCTAGCAGATTCCAGTGGCTCCATCTGCCTCCCCTGTGTCTGGTCTGAAGAATTCACTCGTAGTCTCTCACCTGCAGTTCTCAGCTGTGAAGTGAGAATAACACTAACAGCAACTCACCGAATCACGGTGCGCATTAGCTGAGTTAAAGCATTTCCTGATAAGCATGAGGACTGGAACATGGAAACCCTTCAGCAAAAGTTAGTTGTGGTTCTTCAGGAAAGGGAAGCATTTATTATGATTTATTCCTGCTCATGAAGCTTCGACCAAGTAAGAGAGGCTGAAGGAAATGCTCACTGGTTTGTCACTGTTACAAAACTCACTAAACATATCATGTCGATTATAATTACGATTACGATATCTGTGCACTTTATTATGACGTCTGATAAAATTTCGATGTGTATCTGTTTATATGTATGTGCTGCGTCACATTTTAATTATTATAGTAATTGCATCCAGCAGACAAGCAGACAGCATCAAATATCAAAGAGAAAATACCTGAATCTTACGCCGGCAAAGTCCATTTGAAAAGTAAACCTTGCATTTGGCTCGTAGCAGTGAAGCCCACTGCGGGCTGCTGTGGACGCAGGGTAGCTCCCTGGCGCTGGCCCCTCCCTGAGCCCTGGGTCCACTCCTTTCCTGCGCCTTGTGCCTGCCTTTCTTGCGGATCTCCTCCTGCTCACCGCTCTCTGGGTTGTATCTTCAACACAGCCCACTGTGGCGCCCTTGTGCTCCTATTCCCTCAGCTTAGCATCGTCCAGTCTCAATGGGTGCTCGAAAGACAACCTCTCAGCCATGTACATGATAAAAAGAGATAAACAAAGACATGCTTTTTAAAATAATCTGATGTAGTTCATTCTCTGGGAGAATATTTCCCTGCAGTAGTGAGGTGTGCAGCACACTATACAGTCAGCAATGTATCAGCTGAAGTAAATTTGAAACCTTTTTTTGAAGCATCACTGTCCATATAGGTGAGGTTTGCATGCAAAACCAGCATCACTAACTTTGCAAAGACTTTATGTAGAGAAATGAGCAAATCCACTAAAACAGCTAACTGTATAGGTGATATCGTTTTTTTCTGAAAGAGTAATTTATATAATGTAAATATATATATATATAAAACATAGAGAAACTATTAGAAGGTATGTAAATGTGGCTATGAATATATGTATATACAGATTTAACATATATGAGATTTCAGAACAAGATATGTATTAGTTCTAAAGCAAATACCTAAAACATAAGTGAGTATACATGCATTTTAATCACAAGTATTTATACATTTATACAGCAGTACAACTATCTGATGGATTTCTTATCACATGTAATTTTTCCATATAACTATAGATTCTTCATTAACTTTATTTGCTAGTTTTTTCTCATTTTAGAAATGATGGTTTTTAGTTCCTCAGATCCAGTTTTTTTTCTTGTAAACAAACTACAGTAAACAATATATGGAATCATACTGCTATATGTGTAGGGAAAATCAGCATTGGGAATACATATGTCGCTTTCCTCAGCTGTTTTCTGGTAGACACAATTGTGTCAGAGAATAGGTATAATCTACTATGTACATGAAATGTCTTGGCATTCTTTCACTGCCCTTCTGGAATATCCTATTGAAAACAGTAATTTGCAGTTATAACGCCAGCAAGTCTTAAGACACCAGGCTATTTTGTATACAATGCACTGAAAACAGAAGACCTTCTACCCTGTTCTCTTAGCTCCCTCTTCATGTAGTACCTGTGCCTCTGCCAACCATGCGCTGCCTTTGCAGGGGCCTGATAGGACCACGGATGCATTGAGGCCCCTGTTCGCATCACACAGTACAGATAAAACCTAGTTGGTTGAAAACCCAGAACTTGCAGTCAGAATGGTTCCACAAAGGTTCTGTTTTTGCTGGCTCAGTTGAGATCCTGGTGCTTCTCTGCTGTCACAACTTCACAGAAACCTGGGAAGTACCCATATGCAAAGAACAAATCTATAAGCCAGAGAGGGAAACTTTCTGTTGTATGTGTCATAAACAGTACGGTTCTTGGGAATCTGCTTCTAGTTAAAGCATCTTATTCTATGGGGACTTCAAAAAGTTGTATCTTGTAAATCTAGTAGCTGAACCAGTTCATTTGCTGTTATTCATTCTTTTTTTCTGAGCACCTACTAACTGCCACAAGGTTAAAAAGCTTAATAAAACTGAGAACGCCCTGCCATCTAGTGGGAAGACAGATAACAAACAAGGAAAATTGCAAATACAAATTATTTTGAGCACTAAAACTTGTTGATAGGTGCTCCAATCTGTAATCTTTCAAAATCACATCCTAGAATAACAAAGTTCTTCCTGGTTTTTTCCTTAAAGAGAGACTAAGATACTAATAAATGTTCTTTAAATACATCCTCAAGGAAATATCATTGACCCCTCACTGTCCTGCACAGCTATCAATAAAAATGGATGCAGTTACTAGAAACTCAGACATGGTATATTAAGAGATCCTATTTCTCTTTACATAAGAAGAAGTTTCTGAAGTTGACTCCTTCATCAAAGGTATTCACCACTCCAATGATAACTTTATAAGGAACATTATTTGAACTCACTGGGTTCAAAGTGTTTGTGATTTCTCTTTAAGTAAATCAAGAGATATTTTGTAAGTATACTTGTATACAGAGCAACACACTATTTCTGTCTAGTTTTCTACAAGTAAATACATGTACCTCCTCTTAATAAATTGAAAATTATCAGTACAACAGCATTGTCCAGCTTTGAACTCACAGGCACAGCCCATGTATTTGATTCATATGAAAGCATTTATACCTGGCATATAGCTAAATGTTCCATGTGACCATAAATGAGATTCTGCCAATATTTGTTATAAATTTAAATTTCCTTAAATAATTTATAATGTTGATATTTTATTTTGGAAAATATCAACAATGGTAGAAAACATGAAGTAGTGACATGATTTTAAAATATATAATTACAGAAAATTTAAAGAGCTATGACATTCACATGAAATATGAATGATTCCACTTTAAAGGAAAATAATTTCATAAGTATTTTTAAATTGATCTTATATGGGTCTGTACCCATGTTCCAGAAGGAAGAGACAGCAGAGTTGAGCGATGAGCATGTGCATGCCTGGTGGGTTTAACTATGCATCATTTTCTGTCTTCATGGAGTGCACAGTTGCTTAAATGATGGAGTAAGAGAAATAGACATGAAAGGATAGGAGAGCAATTCTCACATATATTTTTCCTAATCTGGAGAATATAGATCTCCTCTTTTTAAGTCTACTCCTTATGCATTAGACAACTTGGAGTTAGAAGAAAGGTTTGAGACAGATTCCAACCAAAAGCAGTTCACTGGTGCTGTGGGATAGAGATGGCAGCCGTGAGGTGAGGCGTCCAGACTCTCCGGGGCCTCCCCTGCCATAACCACCGCTGCTGATGCTGAGCGTCTCTGGGTGACGTTCACGCCATACCGTGCGCTACTGCTTCCCGATGCCGGGGATTTGCTCTCCTGCTTCCCGTCAGCTGTGGCCACTTTCAGATTTAAACACGATTTCTTTTATGTGTTTAAGAATGAAATCTTTAGCTTTGAACTGAGTCTCCTTCTCCCAAAGTCCACGGTTGATTTTGAGATTGTCACAGGCAGTACCCCTTCATATTCAGGGTCTAATCTGTCTCTCTCTTTCTCATACACACACACACACACACCACAAACACTCACTGACTATTCTTCAGGAATGTGCACAGTCATGAACTCCAGAATTTCACACAGGAGTGGGGTGAGTTGAATGAATGGAAGTGGGTCCTGAACTCTCTTCTATGCCAATTTCCTACAAGGATCTCAGAAATGTCAGAAACCCATGACTGCATACTGTTTGTCAACTCACCTTCCTGTCTGGTATAGTTAATAATTTTCTCACAGGAAATTTTAATTGATTGAAATATTTTTGCTATAATAGAGCATTAAACATTTATAAATAACATTCTAGAAATTTGACCTTAAACTTATTCAGTACTTATTTACTAGCAGTTTCCTAGGATAAATTTTCATTCTGGAATAACTTGTTCAAGGGGTTTAGATTGTTCCTGCCACTTAATGCAAGTGTATTACCAAAATGTTTTCCAAAAATGATATTTTACATGAATATAACCAATATATGAACATATTTAAACTATAATGTTTTCATCAGAGTATTTCAATGTAAAAATATTCCTATCGATTTGGAGAAGAGAATTAGAAAACACTTCTCCATTACACATACACACACCCCACAGATTCTAAAGTGATTCTAAGAAAATTATAGTTTTCTTTCACAGTGTTAGGGAAAGATAATAAACAATAATAATTTAACATCCCAAGGAAAACATGACCTACATTTAATAAAATAATGCTGAAAGAGCAACTATTCGCAATTAGTTTTCTTCTTATTTATTTATTTTTGTGGTGCTGGGAATCAAACCCAGGATCTCACGCATGCAAGGAGAGGACTCTACCACTGCACTATGTCCTAGCCTTTTTCTTGGCTTTCTATTTTGAGTAATTTTTGTGTGAAACAGTTGTGTCCTTTTAACAGAAACATATTGCCATAACAACTTAATAATAAGCGTTTAACTTTTAAAAATTACTGACTTCACAGTTCTATCAATTTGAAATTTTCTGGCAGTGAATTACAAATAGTGGTAAGGTGCATTTTTCAAGTTATAATATACTTTATAATGTTACCTGAAGTAGAATTCACTTTCTTATCTGAAGGTCTGAAGCTATTGTTAGTTGACATTTACTCTTTATCATTTTGTTAAAAACATTTTCACAGAATGAAGGAAAAACATTTAATTAGAACAATTGAATTATAGATGCTAGTACAAGGAAAACATCATCTGTTATATAAACATATAATGGAAAATGTCCAGCTAACTTATAGATAATAATTACTGTGATGAAAATGTGCAAAATATGGTAGTCTTTATATAAAATCATAGGTACAATCAGAAGGAAAAGGGAAGGTAAAGTAGAGGGAAGTAGAAATGGATAGAACTCCTTTAAAATTGTAATTTCTAAATATCACCAAGTATTAGTGTTGGTACTTACTAATTAAAGTCTTTAAAGGAAAGAAAACTACAATAAGTTTTCTAAATAAGTACAGTTGCCTAAGATACCCAGAATTAAACAGGACCTCAACTCGAAACAGGTCACCCTCCAATAACATCCTCAAAATTTCACATTACAAAGATACAATTTTGCTCGTTAAATAATTAGAACAAGAAATTGCTAAAGATATCAGGATTTACAGCTCTAAATCTAAGGAAATTATGGTTGAATATCAGCCCAGATTCTTTCTATTTCATAATCTTTGATATGTTTTTCTAGAGTGCTGCTTATAGATCCTGCTGACAAATGTAACAAGTGAGTCATGCTATGCTATATTTTCCTGTAATAGGCAGAAATCAATCTTTATGATAAAGAAAAATGAATTGGCTACTATCCTTGTCTTGCATCTGTTAAAAGTTCTGCAAATATTATTCCACTATTTGAATCATCTACCAATTTAAGAAAAGTTTACTCAAGTCATCTCCAAGGAGCAGAGATAATCATGTGTTTGATTCTAGAATGTCTGAAAGACAGGCTTTCCCAAATTTCATTTAAATTCCGGAAAAAATAAACAGCCAACATTTAACAACTAGGACACAAGAAGACAATGGGGGGTTATTGTTTCTTACAAAAAGCACTGAAAATCTCCAAGGAGCCACTCTACCCTGTGCGGCCCCAGCAGCCCCGCAGCTTGCTCTCAGTAGTCTTCCATTTCAAAGGGTCTCTTTATGGCCGTACAGGATTAGACCAAATGCCTCAGGATAGGAGAGGAAGCAACTGGAATAAAGCCACTGACACTCTACAAACTATTTATTTTTAATCTTTGTACAAAAATATATTTGAAAAGTATGAGTTGTGACTTGTAATTGTAAAAATAATGTAACATAAAGTTTTATTATAATTATAAAGCCACCACACTCTGCACAATTCTAAGCAACATGACAGTAGTTACACCTTTCAATAGTTATGGGGCTGGCCCTATGGTAATGATGCAAAGTTAGACATTGTAAAACGTATATCCTTACTAACAATTTGGGTAGTCCAGCAAGAGTACAGTGGAAAGACATAACGATGTTTTATTAATTTTAATCTTTAAGGCACAAAATCAACGAAAGTTCATTGCCATTGGTAAACTAAAAAAGAGAAACGTACTATTTACAATGAAACTTTTGAAAAAGACATGCATAAAGAGCAAGGAACCAGTGTTCTGCACCATCAAGCCAGGAATCAATTCATATTATGTAAGAATAGTGAATCAAGAAACAAGAACACATATGTATTATTTAATGATGCATATTTGGATTGCAAAGCACTCTCTAAAGAAAACTAAAAGACAGTCTTATTAAGTGACATATATTAAATACATTGATATAAACGTGAAATGATTTAGAAATTGATAAGAGAATTAATTATTTGGAAGATATGACATGCTCCAAATGACATTATACACTTGGGGAAAGAAATTCATACATTTGCTGAGGCAGTGTGAATTTCTGTCTTCATAAATTAACATGTTTATGAAATTTTAATTATATGAAGTCTTCTAGCAAACCCACTTTGGAGACATTATAATAATTGCAGACCACCAATACTTACAAAGTTACCTGTATTGCTGCTTACTGCAATATTGTTTGTAAGTGAAAAACTGAATGCAAACAAACTTTTCAGTTGTAAACTTAGGAAATATGTATCTGATATCATGTCACTATACTGAATACAAAACTTTTCAAAATAACATATCTGACCCAGTGTTATTGAACATGAAGAATATCTATCATCTACAGCAAAGTAAATAATAAGAGAGGTTATTTTCTTTGCAAAATGAAAGTTCAATGTTTAATTCATATAGGGCTGGTGTGGTGGTTTCCTGAGACCACAGATACCTAAACCCTGTTCTACTTTTTTTTTTTTGCTCCACAAGCTTTAGATGCACATTTACAGCACATCTATCATAATCATATTTCAAAACAAGCTTGATAGGCAACAGCAAAGGCCATCTACCTTTAAAAAAACTTTCCTCAAAACATATGCATGGTTATCTACATGCTTCTTGGTGACAACTGTATCTCACTGTGCCCATCCCTGAAAGGAAAATTATGATAAGACACATTGCAACAGGGCAGATTGGTAGGTCGATTCCCCAGGCAAGGATGGTTCCCATGTAAGGCAGAGAGAGAAATGAGTGACTGTCAGTGTCTGCCACTCCTATGGATTTGCACATATGTTTCACTGGATTTTATGGCTGGAGATGAATGGGCCAAGAAATACAGCAATGTGCCAACACTGATTCCACCACAGGAGTGAAATGAAAGTTAGTAGAGACTATTAACATTTTATGCCATTTTTTGCAGCTTCACATTGCAATAAAAACGTGAACTTTTTGTTTCAAATAAAATGAAAACAAAAGAACAGACGTATGTGAAGAAGTGAGACAATGGACATAAACGTGTTACAAAAGAAAATGGAAATAAAAGAAAGGAATAAAGAAAAAATGGAAATAGAGTTTTGCAAAGGGAAGGAAGCAATAGCTAGAGAGAGCAGCAAGGGAAAACTGCTGACCTAATAAAACAGATGGAGCTCTCGGAGACACAGGAGTAGGTGAGGACTTTCAGAACAGAACCCCAGGTGCAGAAGAAATGACATCGAGAATCAACACAGGATTCTATTAAATTAAAAAGCTTCTGTGCATCGAAGGAACCAAACAACAGAATGAAGAGACAGCCTACAGAATGAGAGAAAAGTTGGCCAGCTCTTGCTTGACAAAGAACTAACGTCTAGAACATACAAGAACTAAAAATTTACTCCCCCAATAAAAGACACAATAAATAACCAAAATGAATACAAATTTTTCAGAAATGCAAACACCTAACAAAAATATTTGAAAATGTTCAGAATTTCTAGCCATTAGAGAAGTGCAAATTAAACAAAACTGGGATTCCGTTTTACTCTAGATAAATGGCTACCATCACTTAGTCAATTTGTAATGAGTGCTGGTGACTATAGAGGTTATAGAGTAAAGGAGCACCAGTGGGAATATACACAGTAAAGCCATTATGGAAACCAACATGGAGATTCCTCAAAGCCTAAAAATGGAAATTCCATTGGACCCAGCTATTTCCCTGCTAGACACCTTCCCCAAACAGTTAAAGACATTGTATCACAGTAATTGATATATATCCATGTTATAGCAACACAATTCACAATATCTAAATCTTGGAAGTAGCCTATGTGCCTGTCAACAGAGGAATAGATAAAAATGTGCTACACTGATACACTCTGAATTTACATTTGCTTCAACAGTATGTCACTAATGGAGAAGAATTATGCACCGTGGGCCAGAAGACTAACCTGACTGATGCTTGCTGAGAGCAGTGTGCACCCTGTGTCCTGGGTCCTGGGGTCAGGAGGGAAAAATCAACAGCCAGGCAGGGCTCACAGCAGGTCACTGGCAGCACCAGGGATTCCATTCTGAGGGGACCAAGAAGCCTGGAAGATTTAAAGAGAAAGTTATAATTTCAGACAAATTGTTCTGAAAATATGAAAAGGGAAAAGGGGAAAGGCACATAGGTCAGTGTAACAACTTTTAAGAGTCCAAGAAGAAGATGGTCAGAGCCAGAATTAAGCAACTGGAGCCAGAAAGAGGAGGAAGGGTGTTGTTATGGTTTATGTCTAACGTGTCCCCCGGAGTCTTATCCACTAACAGGTAGGGCTCTGGGGAGGCTACTGGAGCATGTGTGCGTCATTCTCATCAGTGGATTGTCCATCAGTGGGCTCATAGCTGGGTGTGATGTTGGGAGTGAAGCCTGGGAGGAAGAGGTAGGAAGAGTGTGTATATATACCTGCTCTCCCTTGATGCCTACTCACTACCTGTCTGCCACGCTATGACCTCTCTCTCCTTTGCAGTGCCCTCTGCCTTGCTACCCAGCCTTGGAACCAGATGGTTATGGACTGAAACTTTCATAAACTGTGAGCCTTTAACTTGTGATGGTTGGGAATTTTGTCTCAGCAATGAAAATGCAAGACAGATTTGATATGTATAAATAGAACAAAATCAAGAGACTCCAGTTGTTACCTAGATAAAAAAAAATCCCTGGTGTCATTCACGTTAGCTAGTAGAGAAAACATTTCCTAATTATGAATTTCTAGTATTCACCTTGTCCTCTAGTTTTGTAAACTACGTTTAGGTGTCATGAAACAAATGTGTGAAGAAATCTGTATTCCAAGCAATGAACATATGTTTGCATAATGAATAATACATTTTATCATAAACACATTGTACAAACACCATCACTTCACACAATACTATTGATAAATATGTTTGTTAGAGTTAAGGCTTTAATTTAAAAGTACCTGTAAACTTTTAGCTAGTGTGAAATTTGTATGACTTTTAATTGTAAGGATGTGTATAGGAATGCCTCTGTTGGTGTGGAATGTTTCACCTAATCTAATGTTTTCATGTTTAGCAGCCTATTGGCTTCTTAGAAGGCCACAAGGCCGTAAGTATTCATGAGGTAAGACTGGCTCCCTTATATGAAAAAGTGACCATGATTTTCAATGGATTAAACAAATAACAGCAACAACAACAACGAAAAGGTATGTTTTACTTTCAGTATAAATTCTCCTCAAAATTTCTATCCATGAGAGCTAGGTAGAGAGAGTTTCCTTTGGGATATGCCTGGCAGTGAGAAAGGACACACTGGGCACAGCCAGGAGCTTGCATGTGCTCTCTGCAGTCAAACTGCATTGCCAAAGTAAGTGGTTTGCACACTCTTAGCTTACAGATAAAAACATACATTACTATCATGCCTCAGGAGAAATTTGACATTGTAGGTTGACCATGTTAATATTTACCAGAATACTTATTTTAGTGACTTTTCTCATGGCTGAGACAAAAAACTCAATGCACAAAGTTAAAGGGAGGAAAGTCTATTTAGCTTACAGTCTTTTTTTGATCTATAGTCAGCTGGCTTCAAGGCAAAGTGGTATGACAGAGAGGCATCACAAATGAGGGATAGTTCATGGTGGACAAAAGGTAGCAAAGCAACAAGGAACGACCACACATCTGTCTCTCCCTTCCATGTTACTGAGGGCAGATAGCACTCACAACCTTAGTCCTAGTGCTCTTAATCCTGGCATTGCACCATTAATTAATTTCAGTGTCACACATTCTAGGTCCACCCACTTTCACAAAACCCCACCTATGATCGCATGAAGCTTTGAAGGGACATTTAGACAAAAGCCATAACATTCCATCCCTGGTTCCTCCAAGACTCATGCACATACCTTTATATAAAAGGCACTTAGTCCAGCTCTAATAGTTGTCAGGGTCCTAACAGTTTCAGCATTACTGAAAATTTCAAGTCCAAAGTCTCATCTGAGATTTCAGGCAAACTCTTTGCCATGGGTACATGTTCAAATGAAAATAAAGTTAAATACTTCCAATATACAAAGGCATAAGATAGACATTTTCATTCCAATAGTTACAAGAAGGGATCATGAGGAATGGGGAAAAGGCGAGAATAAAATCAAACAGGACAAACATTAAATTGCATAGTTCTGCTTCCAGCATTCCTAGAAAAATGTGGCAGGTTGTGAAGTCAAAAGGGGTTGGGTGGCTCCTCTATGGATCTGCTGTTGCTGTAGTTCTCATGGCTTTTCTCTCGAGCTGGCTTTAATCACTGCTGGCAGCTTTCCTGGAATGACCCACATTCTGGGCTCCTCCAAACTTTTGGTGTCTCCACTGCACCTTTGGCTTCACAGTCACAGCTTTACACATTACCCTCTCAAAAGCACACTGCCTAAAATCCAGACCCTCTTATGAAATCTGAGTGGAAGCCTCCCTGACCCCACAATGCTTCCATTTTGCATGTACCTAAAGTCAGCACCATATAGATGAGGTAAGGTAAGGTCTGCTGTCAACTGGAGCAATAGCCAGGATTTCTTCTCTTTTGGCTATAGAGGTCCAGTGCCTATGAACAAAATCCTGAGGAAAAGCTTTTTTAGGCTACCACTGTTTTTTTGCACTAGAAATCAAACTCAAGGCCTTGTACTTGCCAGGAAGGTGCTGTACCATGCCACTGAGCTATATCCCTGGTGTCCACTGCCACCTTTCTTGGGTACGGTGCTGTGGTATTCTCTTCTTAAAGCAAAGTCTTTCACTTCTGCACTTTTAAGGCTGCAAAGGGTTGAGTCCTGCTACTTCTTGTGATGCCCTCATGCCATCTTTCTCTTTTCTTCTTCTAAAATACTTATCTTTTTCTTGCTAGCATTTTCAGTGTCCAATTTCTCCTCTTCCTATCTTTATAGGCTACAACTTTACTGGAGCTTCCTTTCCTGGAAAACTGAAAACATTTTAAACAATTCTTCTGGGTTCTTTACTCTGGAGTTTCAACATAAACCTTGCAAAGATCCCTCAAAAGTAACCATATCACTACCTCAACATTAGAATGTCTTGAAATTTCTTCTGCCAGATTAATTAGTTTGCCACCATTAATCTCAGTCTCAGGCAGTCTCTAGAGAAGAGCAAAACACAGGCAAACTCTCTGCTAAGGCATAAAATATAGCAGACTGACTCCAAGGCAGCATGCCAAGATAGACATCACTGAAGAGGAAAATTGTTCATGGTGGGAAGAAGGTAGCAAAGCAACAAGGGATGGTCATAGCTCTTTCTATTGTTTACATGTTATCCAGCTACTTAGGACAGTTAGCACTCACACTCTTAATCCAAACATTGCACCATGAATCAATTCCAGTGCTACATACTCTAGATCCAGACACCTCTGATAAAGCACCACCTATCACGGCATGAAGCTAGGGGAGGGCATTTAAGCACAAGCCATAACAATACTATGTTATTTTTTATGCAACTGGGAGAGAAGATTTGGGAGAGAGAGAAGGAGATGAAGAGAGAGAGTGACAGGGAATGCAATAGAGGGAGGGAGAGAGAGAAAGAGGGAGAGAAAGAGAGAGAGAGAGAGAGGCCTAAGCAGAACAAAGTTTATATCCACATATTTAACATTAATGCATTTAGAATAAGTATTCTCAGTTACAGAGACTTAAGTGAATTATGTTAGAACTATTGATAAAAGTAAAACTCATGTGTCAGTTTTTAAATTTAAATTTTAGTGCTCATTAATCAATTCCATTCAAGTCATTTATATATTTTCCAAACTGCATGGATATATACCACATTTCCATAATTTGTACAGGATGAAAAATTTCTTATACCTTGAAATATATTTATATTTTCCCAAAATATCTTATTTAAAACACAAAATTTGAATAAAGATTTTGAGTAAAACTATGTGTAATAGATTTTTAATTAGGTCCTATGTCTTCATGAATTTCTAAAGTTAGAAAGTAGGTGAAACTTTACCTAGTGTGGAAGAGAATATCAGTAGGAATTTGCCTAATTTTCTTTGATTAGGGTCATAAATAAAGGAATGACAAAAAATAGAAACAGAAACCATTCTTTCCTTTTCTCATAAAAATACTGTTTTCTAAAAAAAATCACATCATGAATATCATTTATGTAATAATAGAATATTTTTTAATTATTTATTTTAAAGAGAATAAAACAAAAGAGAATAGAACAATGCAAATCAGAACAGAACAATGCAAGCAACACAGCACTGCACAACCATACAACTGGACATCAACAGTAGCTACCATAATGTCTCTTTTCTTTGAAATAGTTGAGCATACCTTCAAACACATTCATATCAAACATAACAATATAGTATAAAACCATTCAAAAGAATGAAAAGCATTATAGGACTTCAAAACCAAATAACAGGAAATGAACAATGGCTACTATAATATCTCATTTTCCTCAAAAAATTGTCTATACCATCACACATAAAATCAAATAAACCACAATAGCATAGAACTAATCAAAACAGAAGAACAAAAGCATGATAAGACTTCAAAGCAAGATGATAGTAAATCAGCAATGGCTATCATAATGTCTTGCTTTCTTCAAAATAGCTATTCATACCATTACACATAATAAAATCAAACAAAACTGAATAAAACCAATCAAACAAATGAATGAAAGCATTATAAGACCTCAAAGCAATATAATAGGCAACCATGGTTACTGTAATATATCCCATCATATTCAAAATAGCTGCCCCTACCATCTGACAAGCATACAATCTAACAAAACAAGACAGAACAAAGCCAAACCTAACAAAACTGTGTAAACAATGCAAGAGTTCAAGATAAGACAATAAGAAATTGATAGTAATTTCCACCTTTCCCTCCCAGGTATTTCCTCCTCTTTGCTCTTACATTAACTATTTTGCTTTTGGATCACATTAACTCTCCTGTTTCTTATGCTAGGGTTCATACGTATGAGTTCAAACTGTTTCAGCCATGAACATGATCTCCAGTTACATCCATTTACCTACATGGGCCTTGAGATTATTCTACTTTGTAGCTGGGTAGCTTTCCACTGCATGAAAATACCATATCTTTCTCATCCATTCTGCAGTTGGTGGGCAAGTTACTCTTGCTTTTTTTTGGTCTCCTGTCACATGAAACAATTGTTTTCTCTCCTTTGATTTTCAGTGTATGAATTTTCTTTCCAGTTAAATATGTTTCTTGTATACAGCGTATCGATGGATCTTGTTTCTTGATCCACTCTCCCTGTGTTTCTTTTTATTGCTGACCTGAGGCCATCTACATTAATGGTTACAACCAGCATACATTGGTTTTTCTCTGCCCTGCTGTCCTCCTGCTGTTGACCCTCCACTTTTCCCCTTCATTCAGTTGCATTCAATTGCCTGTCTTGTTTGATGATCCTACTCTGCTGCTGTTTCTGGAAACATGCTCATCTTTATCTCTCTCTAGAATATCCTTTAGCACTCTCTGTAGGGTTGGTTTGGTAGTCATGAATTCCTTCAGTTGTTCTTATCATGGAAGTATCTTATTTTTCCATCAATTTTGAAAGATAGTTTTGCAGGGTAGATCAATCTGGGTTGGAAGTTGTTTTCTTTCAGGGTTTGAAACACTTTACTACAAACTCTTCTTGACCTGATGGTTTGTGTTGATAAGTGTGTTGTGATTCTGATTGGTTATCCTCTATAGGTGATCTGTCTCTTTAACAGCTTGTAATATTCTCATACTGAATTTCTGGGATCTTGATTATTATATGTCTGGGTGTAGCTTTACTTTGGTTATGGCAGGTTGGAGTCCTATATGCTTCATTTATCTGCATGCCAGATCCATTCCCCATGTTTGGGAAGTTTTCTTCTATTCTGTGAATATCATTTTAATTTCATTTGTGCTGACCCTGCTTCTTCACCTACCCCTATCTCTCTTAAGTTATGCTTCTTTGCATCATCTTGCAGCCATTGAGTTTCCTGGTTCCATGTTATTTTTAAGAGATCTTTCCTTTCATGATCACTAGCTTCAATCCTTTCTTCAAGGTTTGAAAATCTGTCTTCAGTCTCTTTCAAGTGGTTTTGCCAGCTTTCGACTGAATTTTTAATTTCCTGCATCTCTCTTTGAATCTGTTTCATGCATTTGAATCCTTTCTACATTCATTCAAGGTTTCCATCATTTTCTTATGCTCCTCTTTTTTGCCTCTGTCTTCTTTAGACCTGCTGAACAATTCTTTCAGTATGTTTGTGATTTCTTCTTTTACTTGAGACATTATTTCTGATTTGACTGCTTTTACAATCTCAGGAAGTTGTTTCCTTACTTCAGTTGCTATGCTCTCAGAGATTTCAGGTGTGTGACTTCCGTTTTCTTCCATGACTGTATTCTGTGTGGGCTAGGGGTCAGGGTTTGCCTTTTGCTCCTTCCTCTTGACATTCTCCTGGGCTCCTCCCAACAAGCTTGTTGCCCCATCCATTTCCCGTGTTGGCTGCCCCTAGACAGTATAGTGGGACGGATCAAGCACTTGGGTTCCTCCAATTCCAGATTTACAGGGAGGGGGCAGGGCATGGAGTGGGCTTCTCCAGACCTATGCAGCTGCACTGTGGCTTTGCTGGTGATCAGCGGTGCATGGAGGTGGGGCTGCTTCTCTTCACCTGTGTGTCTACATTGGGACTCCCACGATGGTGGCAGACACACAGGGGTGTGTTTGTCTGATTCTGCTAGTGAGTGATGGCTGCCTGAGGGAACCAAGGGCCTCCAATGGTAGCCTACAGTTGCACAGGGCTTACCTGACTGTGTGTCTCTGCTCCTGCTGCCTGACCACAGGAATGAGCCTTCTGGTGGTAGCTCCATGAGGGTGAAGGCAGATCTGCTGGTCCTCTCTGTCCATGCTGGCCACTTGCAGGATGTGACCTTTTGGGGGTGGCACACAGCAGGTAGAGGTGGATCTGTCTGTCTCCCTCACCCGCACTGGGCACTTGGAAGGAAGCTTCCATGTGGCAGAGCTCAGCAAGCAGAGGCAGATCTGGTAATCTCTGACTGTGCTGGGCAGGCAGGGGAAAGTACCTTCAGGTGGCAGCACCCGGCAGGCAGAGGTGGATCTTCTGGTTCTCTTGGCCTGTGCTGCATGAGCAGAGGAAAAAGCAATAGAATATTTTTAAAAGTCTATATACTTAATATTATTTCTGGTAACTAAGAGTGATATAAGTATTAAAAATATACTTGCCCCTTATTGTTCATAGAATATCTGTAGGATTAAGTATCTCATTTGTATTTTTAAAGAACTACTTAGCTGATGGATAATTTACATACCATAAATTCATCCTTTAAAATGTACATTCAGCAACTTTCAGCATATTCACAGAATTTTTGGCCATCACTGCTATATAATTTTAGAAAGGTATCATTATGCTAAAGATAAATTTTAAACTTGTTAAGAATCACTTCCCATTCTTGCCTTACCCGAGCCCCTGGCCACTATTAACCTACTTTTGGCTCCATTGGTTTGCATATTCCTGACTTTGCACATGAATGGAGTCAACATATATATATATATATATATATATATATATATATATATATACTTTGTGTCTGGCTTATTTTATTTAGCATATTTTTTCAAAGTTAATCCATTTATAACCCATATCAGTACTTAACCCTTGATGCATGCATGTTTGAGTGATATGTTATACATGGCCATAGCATAGATCATTAGACATTCATCCATGACAGACACTTGAGTGTTCTCCACATTTTGACCATTATTAATCATGATGATATGAACATTTGAGCATAAGTTTTTGCATGAACATAAGTATTCAATTTTCATGGTCTTTAAATAGCGGTGGAATGGCTGGATGACTTCGCAACTTTAGGTAACTTTCTGAAAAACTTCTAAACCATTTGTCCATAGATTTTTCATTTCCATAGTTCACATCAATTCCACAACTGCATCAACATCTATCACATTTTTTATTGTAGCTACCTTAGTAGATATGAAGCAATACTTTATTGTTTTGAATTCTATGTCACAAATAAAAAGAAATTGTATTCAAATTCTTTAGGTATTCTAAACATTGAATTATATATTTGTTATTGAGTTATGCATTAAGTTTATGTAAAAATCACCTAACTTGGTCTTAACATTGCTTGTGAATTACATTTTAGTTTTATGAGACAAAGAGAAATAAATGTTAAAAATAATATCTTATGTAATAGAGATTAAATTTCAAATCTAATTCTAATAGGGATAAAATTTCAATTCTTTCACCCATCCACAGGCATATTTAAATGATTTTTACGTCTAGTCTCAGTCTTTCCATCATGCTAGTAGTTTCTGGGTTTTGGATCATGGGTTCCAATGAAGAAGCTGTGTGCTTAGAGTTTTTATAGCATCTATGAATCTCTATGTTCCCCATTCAAGGTATGTAGACTGTGTAAGAGCTCTAATAGAGGGAACTCATGATAATTATTGATACATGAAAGGGAACTCTATGTGTGTCAAGTTTGGATTTTTTTATTTTTTAAAGTAATAATGAGAAATTTCAGGAAGTTGCATTCTATGAAGTGAGACATTTATTTACCACATGACATATTGTTTTCTCACATTTCTAAATTAATTTTACAGAAGACAAAACACTGGAAGCCCTTACATGGATGTATGTTCTATCAAACAATTGTAAATGTTTCCATAATTTGAGTTTTTCAAGTAAATAAATATTTATTCATGTTTGAAAGGGCAATAACTGAACTTTTTGTCATATTTTTAAAAAAATTCTTGAAAGATGATTAATTGCTCCAAATATCAAAGTATAATTTTAATTTTGGTACATATCTGTATAAATTTTGGTAATTAATGTGGCCTAATTTTTTTCAAGGATCTGTTTACCATTTAACAATTAATTGCAAAGTTATCATACTTCCTAGTAGAAGGTCAAGCTCTTGAGAAAAAACAAAGTTTAAGTAAATTGTTAAAAATGCTAATATATTTTGTTGTGAAGTTTGAAAAATATTTAGATGAAAATGAGCAAAAATAAAGATTTGCATTTAGAGTAGAAGTTTTTAATCAAAAAGTGTACTCAAATTACATAGTTTAAATTAAAACCCTTTTCCTATTATGTTTCTATTGAGTCTATTTGAAGCATGAGAAAAATAGATTTTAGAAAGTGGATTTAGTTTTTATATGATCCAGACAACTTTCTTCCTTCCACAGGCAAAATTAGGTGATTTTTACATATTACCTCTTTCTGCATTTCTTAAGTCAACTCTAGCTGCTTTGAAACCAGGAACCCTGGCTTATATTTGTAACAGTTAACATTCACTCAGCATTATTATGATTCTTAGTGGGACTGATACTCATGGAAATTAATATGCCTGAAAATGATTATAAAATTCATAGCTATCCAAATAAAACTTTTGTTGCATTTATGGCTGGTGTCTCGATGTATCTGGTCTGTGTAACTATTGAATTCCATTTCTCTCCCCTTTATTTGTTTCACTTCTATACCTTTACTTTGAACATTGACATGTATTAAATAGGAGTTCAACAAATGAGCAAATCCTAAAGAAATGTCTTTATTATTGGTATTAGAGTTGTCATTACTAGATAAAAAGCTGCAAAAGGAGTCAGTTGTACACATTCTTTTGATTTGCACTATAGTTAAATGTTCACAGATTAACACTGTATGTTATAAAACAGTACAGAAATAATGAACTAAAAAAAGATTTTTATTAATGAGATTGATGTTATTCAAGTGTTAAACATTAGATGACAACTTAGCCAAAATATAAATATT
This sequence comes from Hydrochoerus hydrochaeris, assembly GCA_004027455.1. Classification (NCBI taxonomy): domain Eukaryota; kingdom Metazoa; phylum Chordata; class Mammalia; order Rodentia; family Hydrochaeridae; genus Hydrochoerus; species Hydrochoerus hydrochaeris. The sequence continues at coordinate 273,430 of PVLA01001410.1, read as the reverse complement.
AACAGTTTTAATGTTTATTATATTTTAAAAATAAGTTTGTTGAAAGCTTTTTTTCAGCATCTAATATAAGATCTACAAATCAACATAAAATCACTCATTTTTATCCACTTAGTGATCTCAATGAGCTTTGGAACCATCAGATGATCCATTAATTTATGAGTCATTAAACATAATCAATATGACTAGTGTTTTTTTAGCTATAGTGTTTTAATATCTAATGTCTGTGGAAGCACTGATATTGTTATTTCATTTAAATCATATTTGCTAATGGAATTATACATTCTATCATAAGCCAAAAGCTGATTTTACTTTAGTCATTTAAACTACATTGTAAGCATCATTCTTAATTGCTTGAATCCACAATTTATTTAGCCATTTAAATTATTCAAATGGATATGGGATATAGAATACAATAAATATTAGTTTTTAAGTTTTAGAATATTTTCTAGTACAAAACCCAATAAACAAAAAACAAAAATAATACATGATGAATAATGAAAATAATTTTTCTTGGGCAGCTGGTTTACAATACAGGGGAGGGAAAGAGCTTTGCTCCCCACTCTGCCCTTTTGCTTTTGTTGCTTTTGGTTCCTGCCACAGCCACCAAGAATAGTTGTCCCTCAGCCATGCCACCCTGCCTTGGAGCCAGCTGAGTATGGACTGAAACATCTCCAAACTGTAAGTTAAATAAACTTTTTCTTCTCTAATTTTGGATATCAATGTTTTTGTCTCACCCATGAGAGAAAAGTAACTAACACAGAATTTGATATCAGAGAAGTGGGGTCATTGCTGTGACTATACTTGAATATTTGACTCAAAAGTCTTTAGGAGAGGCTTGTGGGAAGAGTTTGGAAAGGTTCTGAAATGTTGTCTGAAGGGTGGAGCTGGAATGCTTCAGGTTGTTCTGTATGGCAGATTCTGATGAGAAGACCAGAAAGCTAATAGAAATCCTACTGGTAAAGACCAGGTTTGGGAGGTTTCTTCTGGGAAAAAGGACTGCATTGAGTGCTGGACTCCACGTATGTTATGGCTTGGCAGAAAGTTTGTCTGCAAAATCTCTGTCATGTCATGTCTGCAAAATCTCTGTCATGTCCAGAGATTTTGCCTGAGACTGAGATTAAGAGCAGTGGGCTAATTAATTGGAAGAGCAACTCTTCTAGCTACCAGAGAGCAGGTAAGCTATCATCTAATGCATTGCCCTCACAGGAGATTTCATCACTGCCAGATTCATCACTGACTGATCTACTTGGCTTGCTGCTGAAGACTGATGGGGCCTGGGGTCCACAGCCCCCCATATTAAAGTATCCTTCTCAGAGCCTCAAGTCCCACTGGAGATCTCAGGTAAGACATTCTCTATACTTGTGGACATAGAGGCCATATATAGTGTTCTTCCTAAGTTTTTAGGCCCTTGTATTAAGTCCTTAGGCTCTGCATTGGGTGTTGATGGCCAACTTACACAGCCTTTGCAGACAGGGCCTATTCCCTTGCAGGTTCCAAGATCTCTTCTTTATCCATGGCTTCCTAATAATTCCAACATGTCCCACACCCCTTTTAGGTAGAGATCTTCTTCAAAAGCTTTACTTCTCCTTTACCCTCTTCCTTCTTCTCTCGTCGATCCCATAGTTTGAGATACTTCCAATCCCACCACTACACGTGCCATGCTTATTTTAATTCATCTTAGGGATCCTTCAGTTTTTCCTTGTGTTCCCCAATATCCCATAGATCGCAAACATTTATAGGGAATTAAACCTATAATCAAACACCTTTTAGATAATGGTTTTCTTAAACCTACTCATTCACCCTATGATACTCCTGTCCTCCCAGTACTCAAGCCTGATGGGTCTTATCATCTAGTGCAGGACCTTGGAGTAATCAATAACATCATTACCCCAATCCACCCAGTGGTGCCAAACCATTATACCAGGCTCTCTCATATCCCTCTCTCCACCACTCACTTTACAGTCATAGATCTTAAAAATATCTTTTTTTATCATCTCCCCTACACCCTAATTGTCAGGATTCTTTTGTGTTTATGTAGACTGACTCAGACACTCTGAGGTCTCAACAACTTACACCTGTCATCTTTACAGTAAAACTTCTCCTCAGGGACACATAATATCCCCTTTCTTTCCTATTCATCAGTTTTGTAGACACACTCCTGGTCAGGACTGGCAGATAGATTTTACACACATGCCCTGCCACAAAACTCCCAAATATCTTCTCACCTTTGTTTGTACTTTTTCAGGATGGATAGAAGCCTTTCCCACAGCCAGGCTGACTGCTGATGCAGTTACTGAAGTCCTGTTACAGGAAGTCACCCCAAGGACTGCAAGCACGGCGGAGCAGCCCCCACCTGTTCTTCTTGCCAAGCCCAACAGCAGTCGAAGTTGCTAGACTTCCATCCCGGTTCCACATCACACAAGCTAAGTGGTGCCCTCCCAACCCTGAATCTAACCATCCTGACTGGTCATCTCATCTTCTATCATCTACCCATCTCCATCTCACCAAGGCTTCACAGTCGCAACTCTAAGGTAAGTCATGTTTTGCTATCAGGCTTTATAATTCTTATGCTTCTTATTCTTTTCAGCTCAACTCCTGGACCAGAGACAAGGCCTGCCTACCTACACTTTTAATTTTTACCCTTTCAGATGGGGGAATAATCACCTCTCATAACTTCTCTCCTCCTAACCCCACACTTATTTTTCAGAATTCTACCTCACCATGGTCCTGATGAAATGGCACATTTAAATCAAAAGTACCTTTCCTTCTACTTCCCCTGGGTCCTTAAATATGATAGTGGCCTCCTCCTCAGAGCACCTTGTCTCCTTGTTTTTCCAGTCTAAGATGCGGGCATTCACCAATGATGAAGTTGTCCTGGCTCAAACACCTGGTACCAGCTTCTACATGGGCATCAACCATCATCTCGTCAACCTTCCTAAACCCCAATACGGGGCCCCCTTTCAGCACGCAGTAATACGAAGAAGACTTTGCCCTTTTAGTAACAATAAGAAGACAGGAATGAAAGCATTTTGCCCTAGAATAAATTACTGTATGGTCATGGCTGTGGTCTAACATGGCTGAAGGCCAAAGCGGGAACACTCACCCCTTCCTGCTTCTTCCTCCACCCTAATTGCAATTTCCCTTCCTGTTTGTGCACACAGAAAATTCCAATCAGCTCCTTGCACATCACCAATGCCTACCCTAAGCACCGCCCCCAGTCAGAGGTTATATATATATATCCCATACCCCATGTTCTGGTCAGAAAATGTCAGTCTGTCTATAGTCGTGGAGTTCTCTCCATGTCCTTGGAATAAAGGCTACTTTGTACTTATATTTTCTCTCTTATTGCACTGAAAACCTAATAGTAATTCTCTAAATTCTTTTCCAGAACTTTTCATGATTTTAAATGTATTCTATTTCCACTTAATGAATTAATTTTGACCGACTGGATTTCTATATGTCAATTTCTTTGTGACTTTTAAATTTCTTTCAGTAATATGTTAAAGATCATTTTGATATTTAATTTTATCTTTTGTTTCACTCCAATTTATACTGTTTTTTGACCTTAATAAGGGCTTCTAAAATGTATTTTTCCTTTCTCATTCTATACCTATCAGAAAACAGCTACTGTATAGTTTTAACTTTTTTCATTCATTAGTTTCTTTTGATTAATTTCAATAGGAAAATATTGGGCAACTTTCAGGATTCTCATTATTTAGAATATTGTACTGGTTCTTAAAATATTAAATTAAATGGCTCACTGGTGGTCACAGTGATTATCCACAATATGTTATTGAATGACAAAAAGAAACATGTGTTTGAGTGTTAATGTTGACAGATGAGCTTCTCGATAATGACTACCAATCAAATATCTTTTAAAAACACATATAAAGATTATTAACTTCATATATCTTTTGAATTCTGTCTTTATGTAGAGATCTGCACTAGCAGGCTAACTATAGCCATTTAAACTAAAGATAAATGAAGACAACCTATTGAAAAAGAGGAGAAAGGTATTAACTGAAATAGTATTGTCCTAGTGATTGCTTTCATTAGTTTGTAGCACACTATCTCAAGTAAAACTAGTAGGGGAGAAAGAACACAAAGACCTCCAATACTGACATACTGAAGCAGTAAATATTCAGGTGAATGCAAAAGAGGCTCTAGGAGATCAGGAATCTAAAGCATCCACATCTCAGACCACAAGCTCTCTTTTTCTGTGTGCTCTTTCTCTTGGAATTCTCTTGTACCTCATGGAGTTCCCAAACAGATGTCCTATGCCTGCATTTCATAATGGGAGATTAAGGACTGATCTCTGTTACCAAGTGGCATAGTTTCTTAATTGGAGTTTCTTGTTTGGAGTTGTGTTGGCATCTTCTAATTGGCTCTACTGATCCTTAAGTCTGTGTTTTTGGTGGTAACATGATGATTTTATCATAGTAGCTTTGTAGTACAATTTCAGGTCAGGGATTGTGATGTTTCCTGTCTTGCCTTTGTTTCCCAGAATTGTGTTTGCTATTCTAGGTCTTTTCTGGTTCCAATGAATTTTAGGAATGATTTTTTTAGTTCTCCAAACACATTCAGCCATCTTATCCTTGACAAAGGGGTCAAATATAGCCTCTTTAATAAATGGTGCTAGAAAACTGGCTCTCTACATGTGGAAGACTAAAACCAGACCCAAGTCTATCACCATGAAATAACTAAAATCAAAATGGACCAAAGATCTAAATAGGGTAGGCAGAGTTCAGACAAAAGACTTATATCTTTTTTGGATTGGGTCTTTGAGTTTTGGGGGCCTGATTTTTTTCAATTCTTTATATGTTCTAGATATAAGTCCTTTGTCTGAGGGACAATTGACTAAATTTTTTCCACTCTGTGGCTTTCTTTTTACTCTGCTGATTTCTTTTCTTGTGCAAAATTTTTTTAATAAGATCCCTGATATTGATTTTTTTAAGTATTTCCATGCAGTTTGGGTTGTCTCCGTGAACTTTCTGCCTACCCTTATGTATTCAAAATTTCTATGTACTTTCTCTTCCAGTAGATTTAGTGTTTATGCTTTAATATTTAGATCTTTGGTCCATTTTGATTTTTGTTTAGTTCATGGTGATATCCTTGGAGCCCCGCCCTCTCCCCAGAGACCACCCAGCGGCAACTGGTAACTCCAGCCAAAAACACCAGGGGCTGTTTACACTTGGGCCTCTCTTGTGGCCCTGCCTTCTCCTCAGATGACTTTTGGGGACCAGGGAACTCTGACCAGTGTCCCACCCTTTCTACCAAAACCTTGGACTAGAGAGGATTAACTGAATTAGCTTGAGGGGAGATTTAGTGACTGCCTCACCCAATCAGAAGATCTTGGCAGGCTCCAGTCAGTTTGGTGAGTATGCCCTAAATAGAAGTGTACAGTGGGTAAATAGGGGTAGTAAAAAGCTCCCTCCAACTAACTGTAAGACCTTAGTGAGTCTGACAAGAGTGGGGGTGACTCCTCCGTGCACACAGAAAACTTCTGACAGAGTGAGGAGTGTGCCAATAAGGACTCCCCCAACTTGGAGAAAATCAAAACGGTTTATGAGACACTGAGGCACACAATAGGGACACAGTAGGGCCTCAGCCAACACAAATACTATTGACAGGGAGATTTGGTGACCTGGAATAACCAGAAGATAAAGTAATAGCAGGAACTAAAAGTTGACTTAATCAATACTACAAGACTTGACAGCCAAGGAAGTATATAGAACTCACCCAACAGGCCCTGCAGTGGGAAGTCAGGTGACTGGCCCACCTATTCATTGTGGGACCCAGCAAATGGACAAATATTAACCTTACATTATGGCCAAAAGATACATACTACCAACAGTGGACACTAGTAGGATTGAAGGACCAAATATTAACTTGAAAGGGGAAAAATGGCAAAAGGAAAAAGCAAAAGGCAATCTCAAACATCTGGTACACCAGGAGCAAGTACAGGAGACATTGAAATTGAGGACTTCAAAAAAATGTGAAAAGATAGCGAGTGAAATAAAAAAACAACTCCATGAGGCTATAGAGGAAATCAAATTAGAAGTACTCTCTCATGTGAAGATAGAAATAACAACCTTAGTAAAGGAGTTGCTGAGTGCAGATAAAGAAGAAATAGAGAAAAAAGTACAGGAACATGGGAAATTGAAACTTTGAATGAACAATATAGAAAACATGCAGAATTCATGAAACAAACTCAAAGAGACATCCAAGAAACAAAAAATTCTATTCAAAGTATACAAAACCATTTAAATGAAGCTGAGGATAGGATTTCTGACCTCAAGGACAGAATCACAATTAGGGAACAGGAAAGGATAGAACTTTTAAAAATAACAAAGCAGCAGGAAGTGACAATCCAATACCTTCAAGATGATGTTAGTAGAAAAAATATAAGATTAATAGGCATCAATGAAGAGGCAGGAACCAATGCAAATGACATACCCAAAATATTCACAGAAGTAATAGAAGAAAATTTGCCAAACAGAGGGAAAAAATCTGGTATGCAGGTAAGTGAGGCATATACAATGCCAAACAGTCACAATCAATATATATCCACACCCAGACACATCATAATTAAGATCTCAGACATGCAGCATAAAAACAGAATACTAAAAGCTGTTAGAGAAAAGACACAACTCATCTACCAAGGAAAGCTCATTAGAATCACACCAGACTTTTCAGCACAAACTGTCAAGTCAAGAAGAGCTTGGAGTGTTGTATCCAGCAAAACTTTCATTCAAATTTAATGGAGAAAGAAGATACTTCCATGACAAAGAACAACTGAAAAAATTCACATCCACCAAACCAACCCTAGAAGGAGTGCTGAAAGACATACTACACAGAGATAAAAATGACCACAATCCCCAAAACAACAACAGAAAGAAACCACCAGGTAGGATAAGCAATTAAATAAGGGAAAAAGCAGAAAGTAAACAACTGGAACATAGCATGGCAAAGGAAAGCCAGTACATATCAGTGATATCCATAATTGTAAAACCCTCCTAAAATTCATTTGGAAACAGAAGAAACCTAGAATATGTCTAGAATAGAAAGGCAATTCTGGGTAACAAACACAAGACAGGAGGCATCTCAATCCCTGACTTGAAACTATACTACAAAGCCACAGTGACAAAATCTGCATGGTACTGGCAAAGAAATAGATGTGAGGATCAATGGAACAGATTAGAAGATGCAAGCACAACTACAAAGACACTCAGCCACCTGATATTTGACAAAGGGGCTAAAAACTTTCACTGGATGAAGGATAGCCTCTTTAATAAATGGTGCTGGAAAAAATTGGTTCTCCACATGCCAAAGACTGAAACTAGATCCATGCATATCACTGTGCACACAATGAAAGTCTAAATGGATCAAAAATTTGAATATTAAAACAGAAACACTAAACCTACTGGAAGACAACAGAGGTGGGAGTCTTGGAGACATAAGGGGTAGGCAGAGATTCATGAACAAAACACAATGCAGGGGAAACACTTCAAAGAATCAACAACTGGGATCTCATATTATTGAAGTTTCTGCACTTGAAAAGAAATCATCAACAGAGTGAAAAGAAAACCATAGAATTGGAAAGAGTTTTAGCCAGCAACCCCTCAGACAAAGGACCTATATACAGAACATATAAAGAACTGAAAAACATCAAGCCCCCCAAATTCAAAGGCCCTCTCCAAAAATGGGCATCTGAGATGAACACACAGTTCTCAGAGAAAGATATACAAATGGCAAATTAATACATGAAAAAATGTTCACCATCACTGGTCATTCGAGAAATGCAAATTAAAACAGCATTGAGATTCCACTTTACTCCAGAAAGAATAGCTGCCATCAAGAAATCAACTGATAACAAATGTTGGCAAGGCTGCAGGGAAAAAGGAACACTGCTCCACTGTTGGTGGGAGTGCAAATTGGTGCAGCACTATGGAAATCAGCATGGAGAATTCTCAGAAGACTAGGATTGGAAGTTCCATTCAACTCAGCTATTCCCTTCCTGGGTATTTTCCCAGAAATCCTGAAAAGTTCATATCACAGAGATATATGCCCCCCATGTTCATAGCAGCACAATTTGTAATAGCTAAATCTTGGAAACAACCAAAATGCCCAGCAACTGCAGAGTGGATGAAAAAGATGTGATTTTATACAATGGAATACTACTTGGCTATAAAAAAGGGTGATCTTGAGGGCTTCACAGGCAAATGGAGGCAACTTGAGCTAATCCTAATAAATGAAATAAATAAGAATCATATTTGTAAATATCACATTGTATCTCTAGTGTAAAATGTAATAAGTAATATAGGAGTTATGAAACCCAAAATGTGTAATCGCTATTGTGAAAAAGAGAGGAAAAGAAAGTGCTCTAAAGGATATAACTGCATGTATGTTTAAGTGTGTAGGATTGATAATCACATTACTAAGTTTTTGTTGGATCATTGAACAGAACTGTGTTCATTCTCACTGTCTGAATGTCCAATTTGTGTGCTTTCATTTTGTAACTTGAACAACTATTTCTAAGAGGACAATATGTAATTTATTAACTAAAAAAAGTAATAAGAAATGTGTGAGTAATAAAATCCAAAATGTGTAATTGCTATTGTAAAAAAGAGAGGAAAAGAAAGTGTTTCAAAGGATATAACTGCATATATGTCTAAGGGTGTAGGATTGATAATCAAATATTACTGTTTATGTTGTATCATTGAGCAGAACTGTTTGCAGTCTCGCGGTTTGAATGTCCACTTTCTGTGCTTTAATTCTGTAACTTGAACAACTACTTCTAAGACGACAGTATGTAATTTGTCAACTAGTGATTTTTTAGTGTTTATTTTAGTTTATCTCTTGTTTTGGAATTTTGTATTATTGCTTCTCTTGTTTTCTGTTTTGTTTTTTTCTCTTTAAATAAAAGAATAAGAGAAAAATAAAATAAATCTAAGAGTGATAAAGAGATTGAAGAAGATATGATGTGGAAGGAGAATTATATTAAGAATCATTGCCATAAATTAATGCATGAAAATATCAAATTTTCAAGACATAGTGTTCAACAGACTTTTTTGTGGTGTACGTTTTCAGTAAAAAGAGAAATGATGTTAGAAAAATGTATATTTTTTCCAAAATTCCAAGAAGTCCTTGTACTAAAATTACTATAATTGAACTACTATATAGCTTAGGCCACTGCTCTACAAATCATGCTACATAAATATTTACAGGGAAAAGAGAAATGATGCAGGTAAGCATAGACTGTGTATTAGTTACAGTTAACATACTATCAACTAATGGTATCTGTGTGAAATGGGTTCCAAGACACTCTGGGGATATTAAAATTTTATATAAGCTAGGTCCCCTATGTAGAATTGCATACTGTTTTCATATAACCCACCCAGATCCTTTTATGTACTTTAAATGAACTCAACATTACTTCTAATACCTCAGACAATGTAAATGTGTAGAAATAGCTGTTATATTGCTTATGGAATAATAACAAAAAAAATTGCACATGTTTGAGACATGAAATAATGTTTTCTAATATTTTGATCTGTTGTTTTTTGAAGTTATAGATGTGGAACCCACAGATACAAAGGGTCTATACTATAATTTTTAAGACAAGTAAAATTATCCACAAGTGTAAAATGGGTCAAAAACCAGAATATACATTCACTAGATATGTTAGTAAAAAATAGAATTCAAACTTGAGCCTCACATTTTCTGAAAACTTTTGCACAGTTGAGTAGATTGAATGTTGGTTAAAATTTAACCCTGGGATTTAACCCTGGGATGTAACCCTGGGAGGACAGAAAAAGGGATTAATGTCAAGTTAGACCTGGCTTAATCTCTAGAATAATGTGGCCTCAGCACCCTGTATTCTGATGCATCCTTTCTTTTTGTTGAAGAGATAAATGACAACTGAGAAGGCTTGCTCATAAAATTTTTACCATGGTACTAAATTGCTGTTTCTTCCCTTCTTATTTGTATACATGCTATTCATTCTGTCTAGGACGCCACTCTTTTTCTTGTGTGTTGGATAGATATTTATTCAATATTCAAAATCCAACTCTAAAGGCAATTCTTCTGAAAGATGACTTCCACTAATTATAACAAGAAAAACACTCACTTTCTCACTTGACTTACCACTGCAGCTGCGATTAACCTGATCTTTATAACTGCTAATCTTTTAGTGATTTTCCCAGCTTAGGCGTTGCCTGCCTCCTTCAACCACCACTGTTCAGCCTCATGGTCTTTTAAAATTCCAGAGTGCAGGGCTTCCTCACCTTCAGGCATCTCTTCAGTCTGTTTAAGGACCTGAAATACTCTTCAGTACCCACTTTCTCCTCCTTAACTATCTCTTCATATTTTGGTCTCAATTTAAATGTTTTACAATGAATATTTTCTAATCACCAAAATTAAGTCAGACCCATTCTGTCACTCATTTCATGGCTTTTTGTATTTTCCTCTATAATTCATTTAAGAATTTGTAATTATGTTTGACAGAACCATTTGTCTAATATTTATCTGTTCCATGAGTAATAAACCCCAAGTAGACAGTCTACCTCTGTTGCATTCACAAAACTACAAACAAGAACTGTCTAGCTTATACTTTTCTTACACATTATAACACTTTACCTATCAATATAGCTACAACCACTATAATCTGAGCTGCTGGTTTATTTCAATTAACTACAATAATTCTAGAAATATAACTAACACTTATATAAGCATTTCGCCTTCTCAGAAAGTATTATTGTCTAGATTAATCAATTTTTTATTATTATGGAGGAATAATAGTTAGAATAATACTTCTGCAAAGAAATCCAAGCTTGAACTCTAGAACCTGTAAATGTATCATTATATAAGTAAAAGATTACCCATAAGAACTTTAAATTTGGAGAGATGATCTGGATTCTCCACAAAGATGCATTATAATCAACTGAGTTGTTAGCAGAAAACTCTTCTGCAGCTATTGTCAGAGAGATTTAGCAAAAGAAGAACAGTCAGAGGGATGCATTGGTGTTGACTTTGAAGGTAGAAAGAAGCTAAGAACAAGGGGATGCTCATGCTTGGCCTCTCAAGATTGGAAAATGCAAGAAAGTGAATTCCCTTTTAGAATCCGGGAAAGGACAGCCCTGTAGACAGTGTGGTTTACCTCAGGGACACCTGAGTCCAGCTACAGAATCCTGAGGTGCATTTTAGCATGCGGTGTTATGTTACACCACTGAAGACCTGGGAATTCATTATTGCAGCAAGAGAAGACCAATGCATCAATGTAAAGAGAGAAGTAAGTTGACAGAATCCAGATACAGAAAAATCTTCACTGTCCAAAAAAATGGATTGAAATGAATAAAATTCAATATTCTAAATTGGTGATGGTGACTCCGTGGCACATTTTTTTTAAAGATAAAAGATGTTGTGTATGAGTTGTTTTTTTCTAAACTAAAACCTCAGTAATCAGGTTTAATTGCTATATTTACTTTGAATAAAATAAGTGGGTTTGGGGCTGCAGTTTGAGCACTCATCTCTAAAATGTTCGCCATCAGTGGACTAGAACCATGTAATGGTTTAAGGCACAATTTAACTGGATAAAGGATATTTGACTTAGCAATGACATATGTACAGAAACTTTGTTTTTCTGCCTTGACCACAATCGTAGCATTAGCAGAATTGTGAAACTTCTCTGATGGGAGCTAATGGGACTTGGGTTGCATTAATCAAAGGCTGGTGGGGTGCCCGGGAGCTGGGCGACTCCATTCCACAATGTTCAGATGACACTGCTGATCATTACACTTCATGGGAGCTGCCTATGTTCAGCCCATATGAAAAAAGGGGTGGGGAGTGAGAAAACATTCTTATGGATTAAAATTATACAAATACATCTCAGATGAAGTGAGTTGACACCTGCAAGATTTAATCAGTAATTACTGCAAGTATTTTTTAGAAGTCAAGTATAACTTTCCTAATATTTTTCATTATCTATAAAATGTACCAAAAATTTTATGTTACTTCTTGCTACTAATAAAAATGACTTTTTTTCCTCAATAAATGTTATTTCCTATTTAATAATGCTTGATAATGCATAGATGTTTGATTTGTACACTAACATAAGACTTGTACAATCCATTGAAATATTTATACTTAAGTCAACTAAACCAACAGTTGTTTACAAAAATATTATTCCTTTAGAATAAATCATAATACTAATGCAGGTTACCATAAATATGGAATGTGTTTGCTATCATGAGAAAGAAATTACTGTATTAGCAATATCTCTTTATACTTATTCTGTGTGGAGTAAACGCTAGCATAAATGTGAAACAAAGTAGAAAAATTTTAGTTTAGTGACAGGATAGTCTTTTGATGAATTATTTCAGCAAATAAAACAACAAAAACCCTGTTGATTTTAAAATCATAAACTAAAAGTGTTTAAATTAATATAGATTTAC